>DWEI01002037.1:0-15193 GCA_018245875.1 Mysoria ambigua | reverse complement strand
TGGTAGTGGTTCGGAGTCTGGATATGTGCCCGATGCATGGCAATAGGCTTACCACCTATTACATAGTGGGACGTAAAAATGTAACCGGTTAAACGTGGGAGTGTTCTCCATTCCTCTGCCTAACTCTTCGGGGATTACAGGCGTGAAGTTACGTTTACGGTCCCTCATTACTATATAGAATGTTGTATCTTATATATAAAGCATCGGCCCCATCCAATATTAACAATTCCAAATTAGACACTAAAACTTAGCATCTGATTTGTTTAAAGATACGTTAATTGAAAGTCACAATATTAATTAGTGTTATTATATTTTTTATAATTCGTAAGTGAGAACTAGTCATTAATAAGTTTTTGAGTCGCGTAAATGGTCAATAATAACCGTAAACGGAACTGGTGAACGTGGGAGTGCGCTACACTTCTAACGTTATTTACAGGCGTTATATTACAGGCGTGTTACTTTTTCACTAAGAAGGATGTTTTATCAACGCACAAAAAATATTTTATATAGGTAAATATCCTCTTGTTAATTGCTCCCGTGCAGTTAAAACATTACCTAACCACACGCTGACCTACCATTGCGTTGCTACCGAGATTTATTACAACGCTTTGCATAATGAATATACGCTGTATTTATTATGTTAATCTAACACGTTTTGACACGACCACAGTTCACGTGCGTATGCGCTTAAAGCGATGCAAACATGTGACCGGATGAAGTGAGGTTTGATTCGTGCAATCGTTGTTTATAACATACGGGTATGATTCATTTTCGTATGTTTATTTTGACTGTTATGTTCTATTCGCGCTAGCGTGGTGCATTATAATGTGTCGTTGGTTGTAACCTCTTACGTAAAGATTTGTTGTATTGTAGTATGTAAATGGAATTGAAGTTTATTAACAAAAATCGGTTTGAAAAGTTCTACAGAAATAATAATCAATTTCAGTTGACTCGAGAAGTTTACGCAAGTTATAATTATGAAATATCGTCTAAATATTTATTAATGTTCTTTTATTAATTACTCACCTGTCAAAAACTATAGAAATTTGACCAGGGTTGAAGCAAATGTCATTAGGCATCAGTCCGTCATTTGTTACGGCTCTATTAGATATAAATGGGCCTACGTCACAGTAAAATGTTTGAACACGAGTACTTGTTAGTAATATACATATTACCAACTATTGCGTAGTTAATCAGAATACATAGATCTATTAATCGCAGTATTTTTTGTTTTGTTTGTGTGTTTGTGACCGAGGTGTATGATAATTAGGATCATCACCTAGTCAGCAGTGGGCCGTAGACGTAACTCGTTAAACGTGGGAGTGTACGAAACACCTCACCCCCATCAGACGGTAACTTGACTAATCAATGAACTAATTAGTCAGCCGAGGCACGTGCCATTTATACGATTTCGATATGCGGAATTAAGTATTTCTGCGCTCACAACCGTAATATCAACTGTTTAACCGAACGAGTGAGAAACCTCCGATGAACAAGACGCATCCTTGAATCCTTCGTTTTGAATAAGCATTGGTATTCAGTTTGTGGAGTGTATATTTTGCACGCATATGTATCTTTTCATGGCGGAATATATTAATATTGCAATTAAGGAATTTGCAACTAAGGCAACTATTTGGTTTTTGAATTGCGTTCGGTTTTTGAAATGTGCTTTAAACGATTTCCGAAAGCGAATCGAAGCCATTTAGCGGATACAAAAAAAATGTTTTGTTGAATTACGATAAAGAAAGAGCTTTGGATTTTTTATATACATGTTTAAATTCACGCGTTAGCCTATTTCTAACGCTAAATTTGATTGCCGCGTTGTAGCTAAATGGCTAACATGATTAATCATAATAACAGTGCAGATATAGCCTAGTGATTTGATATTCGACCTATCACTCCAAAAGACCGGGTTCAAATTCTGGCGCTAACCTCTTACAAAATGTGCGTTGTAAGTTACTTGTAAGTATCTCTTGCTATAACGGTAACGCAAAAACATCGCGAGGAAACCTTTACACCTTAGAGTTATGAGTAAAAAAATCTTATCTAAGGCGTGTGATAACCAACACTGGGCCAGCGTGGCCGACTATGGTCTTAACCCTTTCATTCTGAGAGGAGACCCTTGTTCCAACAGTGGAATGATAAAAGGGTCGATATCGAATAATAACAGTGCTAATTTTCTTATACATTTGTATGCCATGATTATCATTTATATTATATGTAAATGACTTTTGTTGTTTTGGGAGAAAAGAAGGTAGGCAGCATCGTTATCTTACTGCAACATTAACCATGATACTATGGAAGAGTTCACTTACACGATTCCGGGATTATCCCTTACTGGGAATTACTGTATTACTCTTAAATAAATGAATATGTTTATATCATAGTCAGTTCTTGTCAATGTTATTTTTATCTTCACATTTCCTGCTTCCATGCATAAATACGCGTAATATATAATCATACAATAAATAAGCTTCCAAAAGCTTCTGCTACACTTATACCTGTGGAACACAACGGTATGAAGCAGATATACTATACATTTTGTCGTCTACAAACAGAATAAAAATAACACTAAGCTAGGCGCGTGAGAATCTTTTGATTGATCAAGCGCAATGTATTAGAGGGTGGAATGGTCGATAATATCATAGGGAATTATTCTCGTCAACTGCTGTTATAATTCATAGTTAGGGAGGAAATGCGAGATGGCTTTGTGGATAATTTAACACCCACAGTAAAAAATTGTAATATCATGCTTGTAATCCACGAAGAAGTAGGCAGAGAAGTGAACGAGGCAAGAAGACTACGTGTTCGTATTGAATTTTATAGTAATCATTTGTTGGTTCACAATAAAATTGACGATTAAGTGAGGCTATTATTTATAATAGCTTTTTTGCTCCTTTTGTGGCAGGGTATATTTCGCCTTTAAAATATGTTTAAAAACAACAAGACGCAACACAAGAAGAGCAATAATTCGTTCATCGTTTGGGTTACTTAAATTTTTAATTGATATTCAGATGGCACTTGAACTAATACTTTACAAATTAAATGAGAACATTGTGTACATTATATCAAAATACTTTAAGTTTTAATTGGATGTGATTATAAACCGTACAATGACCTTTCCTAAATACAACATCGCATTCATACGCTGAGCACAGTGGTATGAATTCAAATATCGAATGTTATGGACTTCGTCCTACTCATTGTGATAGAGCATACTAATGTAATAAAATATATCGGAGAAAGAAATTGCCGTCTCCGTTGAATGTGATTAACTAGCTAGCATGTGGCACATAAAGATCTCTCTGTAATACGTCGTTAGAGGCGGATGGAACGAGTAGATACTGTGTCGCTGAAGATCAACATTGATTATAACTTTACTTCCTAATGTGTTAGTTTTTAGTCTTATTATAATTGTTAATTTTTTTTTTGTTTATATTTATTTTTCTTTATTGTTGGGACGAAATAAACGTTTTTCTATTTCTATTTCTATTTCTATATGCCTGACGTCATACGTGTACGCTTGAAGCGAATGCGATTGCTTCGCGTTCATTCAAGTGTTCGAAATTGAGCGTAAATTATAATAATCTTGTGTCAGACCCTATTACAAAAATTGGTGGTAAGATAATTTGAAACTCTATATTAGACTGCAAACATTTGTTGTAATATTGCCAACAACTATAGAATTAATAAAAAATATTTTTCATGGCGATTTGATAGAATATTTTAATTGTCTAGTAATTAAAGTTTATCATTAATTATTCTAATGAATGTTCAGTTTCAATACTGGGCAATCCTTTTCAATGGTCACTTTGACAATAAAGTGCCTATACTAATTTTTAATTATTTATCGTGGCTCGAATGTTGAGCATAAAACATCCCACGGCACGCTTGTGTAAACGTTTGTGTCGGTTAAAAATAGATGCTACCTTTTGTATTTGTATAACAAAAGTTGTGTTTCACTTCGGAGTATGTTTGTTTGAATAACTTTTAATGAACGTATATTATATTATTACCTGGTAACAAAAATTTATAAATCAATAAAAACTCCTGTCGTGTGCGGGAGTGTGAAGGCCGCTTGTATGTGAGGTCTTCTTGTGTACAAATAAATAAAAATAATAAGCTCAGTTTGATTACATTGACTATAACGCTGATTGTTTTTATTGTGATTTAAAAGAGTGCTGGGAGTTTTTTTTTCTCCGGCTTTTTTCTCCCGGTCTACTATAGCCTGAGGGGCGCACAAAGCCGAAGTACAATGACTAAAATATGACCTTTATTGAGTGTATGTACGTACCTTATAATGAATAAAATAATTTGAATTGAATAAGATGTCCTTTCTGTTCATAAATGTGTAGACAGTACTAATATAGATTTTAATAAATTCAAATAGTGAATTGATATTTGATTCAATTGCATTGTAAGCAGTCGTTTATTTCGTTGCATACAACACTTAAATCTGCACTAGTCATATCCAATCATTACCGCCTGCTATGTTCAGATAATCGGTCCATTTCGGTCTTCAATCATGAAGAAAGTTAGTATCAGCAGCCACCGGGTTTGAAGCATATGCCGACTACCGTTAATTTCACTGTCAGCATATTTTCTTATCCTATCTAGCAGTAGATTCCATACATAGGTTAGAAAAAATGTGTATATATAAGCAACCCGTATAAATATTCATCTACTTTCGTTGTAGTTTTTAATGAGTCATTAAAAGGACGTTGGCAGTCGGCTTTAAACCTTCTCATTATGAGAGGAGACTTAATGTGCTGGCCTTAAACCTTCTCATTATGAAAGGATACTTGTATCCAACAATGGAACAATAAAAGGGTTTTTATGATAATGAGGTTTTTGGAGTAACATTTACTTGAATTGAACTTAGCAAAACCACTAATCGCAACATATGAGAATGACACTTATATGTATTTAATATTAATAGTATTTGATAGATTTTAATAATTATTGTGTTTTTGCAAATGTATAAATGGAAATGACGACTGACGCGCGGGATAATAAATTAATACTACAAAAAAAAGGCCAGTGGTACAACCTTACATCTTTAACAATGGATACCGGTAAGATATCTCAGTATCTTTCACCGTATATGGAGGGTCTTCGGCTTTGTTCGTTCTACATTCTTTAGCCACATGTTTTATGTCCTTAGGATCGTAAAAAACACCCGAGCAATTAATAAGCTTAAAATTAACATGATATGACTAACTGAATGTGGGAAAGAATTACCTATAACTGGAAAAATGAATTATAATTATTTGCCTCGGGTAACCATGTGATGATACCTATAAATGGTTAAGCAACTGTTATTAGCTGACCATACCGATACGGTCAGCTAAAGCAGTGTAGCAAAGTAATGTAGTACTAATTGTACAGGATCCATGGGCACAAAATATTATTTTAAGGTATTACTATCCTATAGGAATGAAATCCAATTACAGGGCAATCGTATTGAGGTCGGTCTTAGCGCGTGTTGCAAAGCGTTCTTCTACAAAAAATGTAAAAACTATTAGTTTGCTGTTGTTGTATTCTTATGCATTAAAAAAAATTCATAACGCTCTAAGCGTTAAAAGATTAAATGCACAATGTCAATGTTCAAGGTTAAATGATTATAATACAGTGCGAGTTACGGGAATATATTGTAAGTTTTAAAAATTATAGTATAGTAAAAACAATTGTTTTTTTATCTATTTCTCATTAACACATTCTATTAATTAAGTAAATTATATTTGATAATCCGCTTAAAATCCGTGTAAGTTTATACATAGGTATATACCAGCATAGTATGTTAAATTTGTGTTGTTTATTATCAGCCCACTTGACGGACGGCCGCCGGTCAGGAAGGTCTCTGCCGCGACCTCGTTGCATTCGGTGACAGTTTATGTAGAAGGACCTCGTATAGGTCCGAAACTAATAGGGCCGTTCCGAAAAAACACACGTGATTCATAATAGTGATGTTTAGCTGCTGCTTTTGCGTTATGAGTAATTACGAGTTCTGTTCAACATTCGGTCTTACTAACTCCAGCTTACCTGTGTTTTTGTATAAGGTTTGTTTGTTACTGTTTAATACAAATATAATGTTCCATTCAACTAGATATCTTTCCTTTCAAGTACTCTTTAAAATGTTATGCCCTTTTCCGTTTATCTGTGCTTGGAAATCATAAATATTTTCATTGCAAAAACCGCAAAATGCTTTTATTATATGCTTGATTATCAATAGAAAATATAATAAAATATTAGCCTTTACAATCTTTGTAGTCCCACTGTCCAATGATTGCGTTGTTGTAGTTTGTGGTACGTTCCGTCGTTAGGAGTTGTAAAATTAAATATAGATATTGATCTATCAAGAGAAAGCTCCAATGGTTGAAAAACATGTATCTATGTATATTTTAATTCGGAAGCCAAAATCGAAATATAAACACGATTCCTATGTCAGTTGGAATTGTAACGTAGCATCCGTTCGATCGGCATCCAAACGACCCGTAATCTGTCCACAAACATTGAGGCTTCGTCATTGTCGGCCAGACCCCGATATTGCCTGCCCGAAAACATGATCGGCGCTCTGAAAAGGAAAACGATAAAACTCTCCGTACTAGAGATATGTATGCAAGTATATCATTTTATTTGACTATCTGTTCCAATTTACATATGGAAAATATATCTTGTTACTATTTATTTATATGATTGGTATTTTATGAACACACAGAACACTGATATTAGTTTCAGTATACGTAAGAGAAATGTGAACACAAGGACATTTATATTGTGTACTGCGACCCTGCAAGGAAATGGTCTTTTCCGCAGTTGCAAGTGGTCTGCAGAGAACGGATTCAATGTACAATTCATGCAGATGTTTTAAACTGTCTTTAAGGTCTCCGACGAGCTCAAACATTTATATGTAATCAAAATAGCCCCGCTTAACTTAACGCACTCTACAAGTACTCGTGGAGTTATTTCTATTTATATTTTGTTTTTTTTCTTTATTGAAAATTTTTGTCGCTAAAGCGATCATGTCGCCAAAGCGACCCTGGTTATTACATTATAATAACTTACAACTAATATTAATTATTTCTTATACGGTGACTTTACTAGTTTTCTAACAGCGTCAGGTAGGGATTCCCAAGAATAATTTGTACCTGTCCGAATAAATGGAAACCCAAATCAATATCACACCTTACAGTGGAATTTTGACAACATTCCATCGATACGTGTAATAGATCATCTGCCACATTACAGCTCGGGCGAGTGGGAGACGCAGCTTTACGCATTAAATACGTTAGCTTGTTGCATGGAACGTGTGGCGATCGCAGGCGCATCGTTGTAATCAGTTCGCGAGTGTTCAAAGTGTTGTTGTTTGTTAAATCGTGGATATTTAGTTGGACGGGGCTGGGTCGTTCGATACCAAGTACCTCTTTCTTTGGATCTTTTAATCAAAATAATATGTCCACAAGTTATAGCAATGACTTTTAAAAACGTAACTTCACGCCTGTAATCCCTGAAGGAATAGGCAATGACTTTTAACTGTAGATATGTTTAGATATGTATAACTTTCAAACGATGGGACGATACTTACTTTAGCCATAGCTTCTTTAGCTAATGTATGCACTTCTTCACACTTCCATTGTGTATAAAGAAATATAGAAGTTAACCGTAAACTCATTGGAGACGGGTTAACTTTATCAGACTAACAGCCAATTACAAGAGGTTTGTCTCTTTCAGCGAAATTTTGAGATTTTGGATCCGTAAAAAAGTCTTTTGAATGTCCATTTTCGTTTTTAATTAACATTCAATCAAAAAAGCTCAAAAACCGAAACCTTAAACATAAAAAGCCATTCCAAATAAATTGAGTTTGTTGTAGACAATCGGTCAATGTGAGAGACAGTCTTCAATTAAAGCCTGTTCTGATCAATCGTATTTCCCTGTCAATATCACAGGAGCAAGTCACTATTGTACCTTACCAAGCGAGTGTTGCATAATTCGAAAACCAATTTCAAACAATGCCCAGTGAAAGACGGCGGTCTATCCGATTAAGCACCGTCAGTTACATTTCGTGGAGGGAACGGCGAACGGCGTCCCTCGGTTCGTGTTTCACATCCAACGTCTCATCCAATGTTTATATTTAACGTTGAACATTACACGTAATAAAATACAGAACAGTGATGTTTAGTAATACTTAGTAATTCAAGTTGTCTGTATAAGCTCCATACTCACTGCTCGATGTATACTTCTGCTGATAGGCGTCACTCCCCGCCTACTTGGACCTTTTGAATCTGTCTGTATCCAGCTGCTCTCATGAAGGCTTGAAGGTTCTCAAACCATGTGACTGTAGAGATTTTTATTCTTTTCCTTCTATTCTTCTCCTTTACCGTATATATCAATAATAATATATGTAAAATTTACACATTAAAATGAACATTTTAATGTGTAGACTTTAATGGGACCATTAAAGATCTCTAAACGTCAGAGAAGCCTTACACGGGCTAGGTGTAATGTATCTGAATTTTGTCCTAACGTAGGAATAGTCTACTTTAATGCTACCGTTCCACTATTCCGTTTCTTTTTTCTATTGATTCATAGATTTGCTGCGTACCACGTAGTAGGTAGGTGCACAAGTCAAAACTAGGTATACCCAATCACACTTAGTATTACGATGCTATCTTCAATCAGATTGTCATAGATTACTGTTCAATTACGCCTCGATATCACACTGTGTATATAAAATAACATTTACTTATTTATTTAAGATTTGATCCGAATGTAGTTCAACTGAACCGATGACAGTATTCACTAGCTAGATTTGTGGCCGTTTACGACGGTCTAGTACGAAAACTGAGCATTGTCCTCTGAGTAATAACCGATCAGTTTATTCTGTTGGATAGAAACGTATGTTCACATTGAAACCGCCGTAACTTTCGGAACAGTTTGTCCAACTGGCCGGTCCACTCGGTCGTTTTTAATCGCAACTCCGGATCGATCGACCGATGACAGAGCCGCCGCCATAAAGCTCGGAAACTTTTCAGATGGTCCACAATATCGATAAATATGCTCTATCTGCCCGTTGTAGGCGTATTTGTATTCATGGAGCTTCACCGCCATAAGTTACCGCACCAAACGATGAATATTTCATTTTTAAGCGGTGATTGATCCGTTTATTATTGTAATATTATATAAGAGAAACATACTTTAATTGCATTTTCAAGCCGCTGAACTACCGACTCGGGCACTACAAAATTTTTCTAACTTAGATTTTCTGGTAGTGTTTCGGAGTATGAATACGTGCCCGGTGTATGGCTATTGGCTCACCACCTATTCCACATTGGCATGTAAACGTACCTTATGAAACGTGGAAGTGATCGGCATTCCTCCGCCTAACTGTTCGGCGATCACAGGCGTAACGTTACCTTGAACTACCGACGTCTGAAGATTGTACTAGAAATAATTCTTAGAGAATCAAATAAGCATCACAATAAGCGCCATCCGCGATTGTGAGCGTGACTAGAATGGCGATTACGGCCCGGCACAAAACGTCCAAGTTTCCCCTCGCACTAAACTTTCTCGTCCATCAATACATTCGGAGGCGATATGCGCGTCCTCCTACTTTCTAGGGGTATTCGCCTTTGGCCATGACCCTCAATGGAAAAGGAAGAATTCCGATATTTGCCCAGCTTGTCGAGTTTCGAGAATTACTACCCGTTTATTAAGCTATCTATTCGCTTTATGACTATCCCAGTATGTATTTAGAAATTTTTATGTCGTACTATCTAGTACTAATGATATAATCTTGGTGTTTAAGTTAAAGACTTTAAATATTTGAATGCCTCGTCGGTCGTGTTGGTTGCATGCGTGACTGCCGACGGAGGTCTTGTGTTCAAATCTCTTGCTCGGACGTTGTCAATTTTTTTTTGAGTTTCTAGTATTGGCTTCGATTCTCCATAAATGCCCTGTGTACGGCAATAAGTAAAGGTTTTTTTTTTTGAAAATGTAATCTTGCATATTTAATATTCATGAAATTGACAAGGTATATTAATTTTAAATCAATTATTGCAGTGACATTACTTTGTCAGCCAGTGAAGATTTTTATTTACTATTAAAATTATCATTGCATTAAAGTTTGCATTTCCTCTATCCTCATGAATTATCCTAAGAAAAGTTATTGATAATGCACATCATTTCTTATCTGATAATACATATCTTGATGTACATTGCGAAACGAAATATTTAAAAGTATAATTTAATTTTTATTACACTATTAGATGTGCGCAATTTAATATACAAATATATTTAAGTCCATGAAACATTTTGTCACTGCGCACATGGAAGATAACGTGGTGTCCTTCGGTTGATTGACGTGAAATTTTAAAATGTAAATGACTATTTACAAATATGCACTGTGCTATTCAGGAATGTGGCATTTTAATGAATAAAAATTACGGGTCAATGGATATTGCCGTGAGTGTTTGATGGACTGTTCTATTATACAATGGCCGCAAGAATAAATTAAATGTTAATTCAACTGCGCGTCCGTCGCGAACGGCTACAAGCGAGCGAAGCGGGATCACGACAGCCGCGTAATCGAGTTCCCGCGAGCCGCCTGCGGAAATTAAAAAAAAAATAATAATCTTTTGTACCGCACATAACTACTTTAAACTTTAAATTGCCACAGATAAAACATATTCCGTATGATGCCGTTAATACAGATTTTTGTTTTCGGTTGGGTAAGTAATCAATTTTGTGATTGCTTCGATTTGTTGCAATTTAATAATGTTCGGAATAATAAATAGGACGTTGTTCGTGCATAAATCTTGTGATCCTATACGAAATTCAAATGGAAAAACAATAGACGACATCTATTCAAACGCTGCGGTGAAGTGCCCGGCTAAGTTCGCCTGAGCAAATCGGAATGCAATAAATTTTACCTCCGTAGTACAAATGGAAAGGTACTCTGAATTTCACGACACACATATCTCTCGACGTGTGAATAAAGCCGAGGAAGTGGCATGCTCCCCGCGCGCCCCACGCCCTTATCTGCGGTAATTTTATTTTGATGTGCGAATCTTGAAAGTTTCCTCACTCGTTTGGAAATGTCGCTTCAGTGGTAACTTTTATTTCTGTAATTTGCAAACTTGAGGCGCAAAGGAATTGCGAATCGTGTTAAAATTAATGTTACCGTTATTTATCGAATATGTAGGCTACCATACATAGCAGTCACTATATTTATTCGCTCATTTTTAATTATTCATATGAGCGTTTCCTTTTTCAATTAAATATTTCGTCAATATTTGATCGCATTGATCTTATCTTTGTTTTTATCGTTTACAAGTTTTTCCCCTGCGTGTAGTATTGTGTTAGAATAAACGCATTAATGGTGAATATGACGTTAATATGCATCTTGTGTATTAAGTAGTTAACAAATTGATAATAATAATAATATTTATATTTATTGTCAATGCAGATGTCTCGTGTCAAAACTGTTCGACGTGTGCTCGAAGTCGACGCCGGAGCAGATGGAACAGCTGGAAGAGATCCGGATACCTTGGGGCAGTGGCATCGTCGGCTACGTGGCGGAGAGCGGCGAGCCAGTTAACATACCTGATGCGTATAAGGTTTGAAAATTATTTCATTTAGTTTTATTACGCTGATAATTGCGGTCGCCATATATCGCTCATAAGTTTTTTACAATTTTGTTCACAAGTCTTCGTTATAGATGTAAAGAATAATGAAGAAGTCAAGGGGATGATTATGTAGATATTATTTTATTACTTTTTGTAAATATTAGATCACTTGATATAAGCTCTATACAATATATCTATGCAACATTGTGCCACAATATTGTATTAAGTTTTACTATACAACGTGAGTCTTAAGAAATTAACTTTTGAAGTCGAAGTGGCGTCCACAAAGTGAGCATGATCGATGGTTCTTGTGTAAGTTTTCGAACTATTGACGACGACGTTGTATAGTCATTCTGTCATACATTCCACCTTAATACATTTTGTGCTTGGATAAAATAATTTTCAATGCAACCTGAAATTTCGTGACGGTTTTTTTAGTATGTCTCGATAGCTAGTATAAGTCTCGATAAGTCTCGATAGCTAGTATAAGTCTCGATAGCTAGTATAAGTCTCGATAGCTAATATAAGTCTCGATAAGTCTCGATGGCTAATATAAGTCTCGATAAGTCTCGATAGCTAGTATAAGCTAAGTATAAGTCTCGATAACTGCCTGTTCACCTATTCCACAGTGGGACGTAAACGTAATGTGCGCAGTTGGGAGTGTACTACACTCCTCTGCCTATTTCTTCGGGGATGATATTACGCTTTGTTCAATTTCCGTGATTTTTTTCATTTCCAACGATTTTTAAAGTGTTGGCATTGCGGCCAATTACGCTTTAAGATAGAAGTTTGATTACTCATACTTCATATTTAAGATGGTTTGGAAACCTCTGAAAACTCATAAGCGCTCGGCGTACGCCTTAAATTCAATATTTGCTATACGTGACACTTATGTGTAAGTATAAATAGGCTGTGTTCATAATTATAAACCACCTTAGAATATAAACTCTAGTACGTGTTATGGGAAAGTGTATAAATTTGCTCTTTTTTTATCCTGACGAAGCGATCCGATGCGACAGTTTGATACTGAACGGAATCTTGAGCCTAATTGAACGATGAGTTACAGCACTATTTCACTGATTAAATAGTACTCTGATTTATTCCAAGTTACAAAAAATGTTATATAAAAAACTAAAGAGTACTTTGTGCCAACCAGGGATCGAATTCACGATCTTTTACGGAACACTCGTATTTATGCCGCCAATTAGCAATGAATATACTATAAATAAGCATTTACTAAATATAGTTATATACGGTTTGTCCAGGCATATATTATGTTGTTGACACTGAAAAGTTGTCGATTTTCTATTTCTCGTTACCGTACAACGACATTGAAGAAATGTAAACATAACGTCACAAAAGGAAGTTGAAAGCGGTGGTTAAGGTAGAAAATTATACAAATAAATTTTATATTTTATGGTAATGGCTGCTTCCAAGGCTTTACAAGTACAGCTTGTTTTTGTTTCCCTCAAGAAACCTTTTCCACACTAAAGATAATTACTCTCGCTTATTTCGCTGAAAGTACAATTCTTCTCAAGTTGAAAGAGCAAGTGGAATATTCTTAACGTTAGCCGAGATGTTTTTGTTTTAAAGCGCTGAGCGAATCCATTGAAGCCTGACGTTCCCGCTGTTGTTACAAATAATGCAACTAATTATAAATGAAGCGAAATTAATAATCCGTTTTAAATCGCTGCATTGTGCGATGAAAAGTTTTGTACACGGCCACAGAGTTTCTAGTGCAGAGTTAAAGTCGTGGAAACGTTTAATGAAAAAAGTGTTTTAAGTGTGTGAAGGATCATGATTGGGAAAACAAAAGCAAAAAACACACAGCTTTCATTCGGATTTAATAATATTATAAAGGTCAATTTCTATACGTTTATTATGTGAATTGATTATTCAAATACTAGCATTAACGTGCGTCAAAGTAATCAGAAATTATTTTGTCTGTAATGTCGTCAGTCTTATCGATAATTATATGCATTGCAATTAATAAAACATTTAATATTCATGAATTTCAACGTAGAACGAATCTTTCTGGCGAGTCATAATTAAACTTTGTCACAGTAAAATCTTGTTCACCTGTGTCGGAGAATGTGCCATTTTTTCCCAATCGGATAATCTGAATCGGCTAGTCCGTTCACGACAGCCCATTTTATAAATTTTTAAGCGTCATTCGTTTCATTTACGAGAATCCTTCAATGATTCGATTTATTTCAGCTATTATTGGTGCTTTTGTATAATTTCCGGTAGCGTGTCCTAAGGGATTTGGGCCATATCATTTAGGCCAGTATCAGTTTGATGGCGTCAATGATTCAGTGAGTCTCTGAACACGTGTATCATTCGTGTTCGTCGTCAATATGCAACATGAAAATCACAATAAATCCGGGAAACATTATTTAATCAATCATAGTATTTCAATATGGGATTCGACCCTAAATTTGAACGCAAGACTTCTCGATGAGCAGTCATGAAATTGTAAAAATCATAATAATAAATAAAAATGATAATCACGTTCTTAGTTAAATATTAAAATGTTCGAGATGATTTTTTTTTATCGTTAGGTTTGTACTGTATTATCTTTTTCATTTCTTTTTATTTTCGTATAAAAATGAATCGGGATTTTTTATGTCATGCACCCATTTTTACGACCAGATCGTTACTTGGTATGTGATGGTATTAAATTTTTATGCCTACTGGAAATTGTACGTTCTAAATAAATTGAACGTATTTGTAATAGAATTATGATAAATTAAGAATATATATAATATACATTTATTTATTTATTTATAAATTAAGGGTTCGTCGTAACGCCGTACCACAGTTGTAATAAATTGCTTTCAAGGAGTTATCGCTCAACTATGGAAACGTGATACAAGTTGCAAATTAATAAAAACCAATTTATTCGGGGGTTATTATTACGTGGAGAGCTAACTCCGCAACCAGCAATACTAAGTAGATAAATAATAAATGAATACAAAAAATATATATTTCAACCAATCTAACTTTAGACACTAAACCATTATTTTTATTACATAAATTGATATTTTAAATAGTATCAATGACATCGTTTGATGAAAACTTTGAGAATATAGCAGGATATCTGACTAATTTAATATATAATTTATATTATTTGACTATAATGAAAGTAAGTAACTAAGTGACAATTGCCTAAATGTCTATTTTTAAAAGGTTGAACTGATTCTCTGCGATGACTGTCTACGTTTTTTACAAGATCTTGAGTTTTGATTTATTTATGCTGCTTTGCGCACTCAGTCTTGTTTTGTATGGATGTCGAAGGTTCTCACTTGGAACCACAACTTTTTCCTTATAAGCACATGCAAATTACAAATGATAAATATACAGTCACATTCAGACACAAATTTACCTGTACTCTATTATTGTAGTTCTTAAAACTTTCTTAACATCACGGTCGTAACCCTCAAAGAGGCAGACAGAAGATGGCAATTATGTTTCACCTGTTACGTTTACGTCCAACTATGGAATAAGTAGTGAACTTACAGGTATACACCGGAAACGACTTCTAGGAACTTCTACTAGGCAATCTAGTG
>DWEI01002036.1:0-15198 GCA_018245875.1 Mysoria ambigua | reverse complement strand
GTAATTGTAACTGGTGCCACGAGGAAGTGTTCTGCATTCCTCCACCTACCTCTTCGAGGATTACATGCGTGAATTTTCGTTTTATTATTTTACACTATCGCTTTGTTAACGTCGTAAACGTATTTCCTCATACTTCGTTAACCTATATCGAACATAAAAGCTGTCTTATCTCAAAACAAGCAAAGATTCTGACTAGATGCAAGTAGCATTGTTTTTATTGGTAAGATAATGTCTAGAAGGCTTTACTGTAGAATTCAATTGAAATGCAATATACATACTTAGTAATCTCTTTAGGGAGTTACATTAAGCAGATGAATAAAATGTTACATATTGATAAACGTAGGACACTTCATGTTTGTTAGAGCACTCACCGAAGAATGAGCCCCGGCGTGAGCCCCGGCGGGAGTCGTGGCGGTCTTTTAAGGTTCGGTTCCCACGATTGTTATCACGCGCCCGTGTTAGTTGGACATGATTTTTCTTCTAGTATTTTCGCTGGTCATTATGACACGGGACTATTTAAGACAGACGCAAAGAGAGCTCTGTCAGTGCAGGATACGTTGATATTTGCTCGGGTGTCACTAATGATTACAACTTCAAATGTTGACCACTTACTATCGGCTGGGAAGGTTGCTCGTTTACTACGCTTGATATAAAAATAAACTTATTTGACTGCTTCGTTGGTCGTGTTGGTTGTAGGTGCGACTACCTATCGGGAGGTCCCGTGTTCGTTTCCCGGGTTGAACACTAGAAAATTTTCTAATTTAGAATTTCTAGTAGTGGTTCGAAGTCTGGATATGTGCCCGATGCATGGACATAGGCTCACCACCTATTCCCTAGTGGGACGTAAACGTAACTGATGAACCGTGGGTGTGTTCTGCATTTTTCTGCTTACCCCTTCTGGAATTATAGGCGTGAAGTTGTTATTTTTTTAAAACACGCCTATATGTTCCAGTAATTTGATGTGTTCTAGACAAAATATTGTCTGCGTCGTTAGTAGAACTGTTGCCAGCGCGACTGCCGATCAAGAGGTCGTAGTCGTAGGCGTGTTATTCTTGACATAAAACAAGTACATAACCTTTACAAGACTATAAATATTTGGCAGTCGATGCTCACTACTTAGTACTTATCCCGTATCAGAACTGCCGTGTTGATATGTGGGCTTATTTAATTTTACAGCATTAGCACTGTTCCTCCTATACAATTAGTGTTACCTTCAAACATAGCGCCGTACAGCCGAACGTAATGCACCCCACGCCAATTACAAGCGGGTTTTCCAACAGGAAATCTGCAATTATCTTCTTAGAGAACCCCCTCAGAGCTTCAGTTTGAATGGACGCTGATTGCTGAGCTCAAGGATTTAATGTGGCAATTTGATATTTTCTTACTACGCTCCTATTGAATACGGGCTTGATATTGGGAATAAGAGGGCAATCGGACGTGGACCGGAGTGGTCGTCGGGGGTAATCTTATAACTACATATTTTATTCGTTAGATTTGTTTTCAGTAGTTACTTTTGCCCGCTCAAACCTTGTTGTGTTTATGCCCTGCCCTAATGCGGAATAATGAGGAGTTAAATGATAATGTGATAATGATAAAGCAATTGATATAAAGTACATTAAAAACATAAGCTAATACATAATAATTAAAAACATAAGGTACAAATCCAAGATTATAATTTACGTACACAATGCCGTTCTTTATTCCAAAAAATCACTGCACAAATCATTTGTTCCACCCTCGCGACGAGCATTGAGTCGCCCGGTGGAACTGTCGACATCGTTAAAACACTAATTTTTCCTTTTAAAGCGGTTTCGTAGATAGAACTATGAATATATATTGATTAGACTATATGTTATTACGTATATACCTATTACATCTGAATACGGGTTTCCATGAAAATGAGAGCTTTTTCTGCTTCGATAACTGTTCGAGAGTCGTGCAACAGTAACTATCGTTGCCACATTAACATCCTTAACATATCTGTTATCACTGTACTGATGGATTCTGTGAACTCACCTGCCTCGATCAAATAGGTCAGATACTGACTGATACAGAGATACTGACTCGGACTTGTCCGAAACCGGCGCGCATGTATGAAGAGAGTGACGAATGTGCAGAAGAAGCGGCAGGTTTGTACGGATGAAGGTATTCGGTGCTCTCTCCCTACCTAGTAAGAGACCTGGCGTGAAGATATCTATGTATGTATGCGAAATTTGAACCCACTACCCTGCAACGGGGGACCGAAAGTGGAACATCTAGGCTACCATTACTTGTGTATTGGCGTTTAAACATTATTACCCTTGAAACTATTTGCTGTTTAGTGCCGCAACTTTATCAATATTTGTACAGCGAGTCATTACGATCATACCACAGTCGGTGTTGTTAGCTTTCAATAGCTCTGCTTGTAGTGCGAGCGTCAGACTTATTGCCGTCAACTGGACGAAACAGGAAATTAACTCTCATTCTCTCGCGTGACAAGTTTATTAGGAAGACTTTTGTTATTTACTGTTTTTATTTGTTCTCGTTATTGCTTTAGCGCGGAAGCCGGTTCATTTGCTTCGATTTCATATTCTTTCGCTGCTGTCGTACTAATTTTCGTTTTTTAATTTGATTATGCTTTATGTAGTTTCTTTACATTTAAATATCGAATTTATATTTTTTTAATATGTATTTTAATACCATGTGAAAATAATAAATGCAAAGTGTGTGTCTACTAAACTTTCTTTAAATGTTTTGTGGACAAGAAAAATTTTGACCTTTAATTTACATATAGTTTTCATACGACTTTGCATACGACTATGTAAGTGATAGGTTTTTACCGTCCAAAAATACATCGTATAATTTATAAGTTATCACTAATCACTACACAAAAGCACATTAAGATTAACTTATTAGTCTTTGTATACTGAACGCTCTATCAAACTGATTGAACAGAAAGCATAAAAATTGAAAAAATATATTTGTCAAAATCAAATTTTACGAGTAACTTCAGGACATGTACATGTTTATAATATAGCACTAAAAATACAAAAGGTAAGTAAAATATGTTTAATTCCGTTTAAAGGCTTGTTGTATGGAAGGTTACACAAAAATAAGCTTGAAAGCCCCTCGTGTGAAAATTGGCGGCATAAAAGTCAGATTAAAAAGTTTAAAGAGGAAAAAACCGTTATATGTATATACGTTAATTCATCCTTATTCTTAACCAAACGGGCAATTTATCGCAATATTATTGCCATTGGCTATGACGTCATTCCGAACATTGGAAGGCACCAGCGAATATGATGTTCAATAATTCCAAGCTCGAGGTACAATTCTCAGACGCATAAAACTGATTTACCGGCCGCCACTTCGCGGAACGCCGTGTGGATGCGCGCGCTCGCCGTCTGAAGTCGCGGCGATGGCGTGCCTGCATCCGCGGGCGGTGTTCCATCTCACACAACAGTACGTGTCCCTCATCGAAACGACCAAACATTTTGTGAAAGGGACATTTTAAAACAAACCCAATTATTTATTCACTAGCGACTTGATTATCGAGTAACTACAAAATTGCCAACACAGTGACCAATTTTGTAATTTATATCTCTTTCAGACGCAGACGATTGATTACGTGTCATAGGAACCTTTTTTTTCAACGGACTTTATTAGGTTGGAACATATTTATTGATAGTTATACTTGCTAAAATATATACATATTTTTAGAAGGGCATCGACGGTCGTAGACCTAATTAGTTTAGGGTTGGCTATTTTTCTTGAGCCTACTTATCTACATACTTATAGTTGGAACTAAAATCCCTTAACAGCATAGATGGTACGAGAAGCTGCCTTCTACTGGCGCGTTTAGTGTTGAGGGATAGCTTGTATCTATCAGTGGACTAATACAGGCTGATATCTATAATGGTACCTAAATAAAATGGTGCCTAAAGAATAACATGGCTTTATCCATATAATATACGTTTATATTATTTATACAGGAGTGGTAGCCCATTACTATGTTGCAGCTGACAATGTTACGACGAATTTTACGACGCGCCGTGTGCCCTGGCGGACAATGGCTCAATAGCCTTCAGTACGAATGTTTAAACGTTATGTCGTGTCTACTCGTAAAGGCGGTGTTATGATTTACGCTCGAAGGAGAGTTGGGAGCCATCTTTAATTGCTCGCCGCCACATGAACTCATGCACGCATGCATTTCTAATTGCATTTGTGTAAATGTTGTAATTTTACGCTTTGTTATTGCGCGATACATGTTTTATATTTGAATAACGTGACATGTCTGTAATCCCAAAGAGGTAGGCAGAGGAGTGTGGTGTATTCCCAGGTGTCACCAGCTATGTTTACGTCCTATTATGGAATAGTTGATGAATGTAATGCCATATACCGGACACATGTCGTGACTCCGAACCCCTAATGGAATTATTTTAGTTTTAGAAAAATCCAATAGTGTCCAACTCGGGGTTAGAACCTGGTACTTCTCTATTGGCAGTCGTGTTTGCAACCAATACGATCAATGAGACGTCATCATTGAATACAATGTATTTTATATAGTTTTATTTTCACATTTATCAGGCGCATTAGTCGCGTACCCGTTGATTGAGTGGTGCAAGCGCGACTGTTGAATAAGAGATACCGGATTCTATTACCGGGACGGGCAATCGACAATTCATTAACAAACGTGTAGGATTTTCATCATCATCATCATCATCATCAGCCTATAGCTGTCCACTGCTGAACATAGGCCTCCCCCAGAGCGCGCCACGATGCTCGATCCTCTGCCTTCCTCATCCAGTTATTAATATTAATATATTGAAGTACTTTAGTTTGATTATAAAAAGTACAACTTAATAAATACAAATTGTGGTTTTGTTACTCTATATTAATACTAATTACAAATGCGAATTGAACTACATTATTGATGTTTTTATGATTGAGTGCTGTCAAAATAAATCCATAGATGAAGATAGGTCTTCATTTTTGGATTAATAATTTTTTACTAAGTGATTCTCTAAGACTTATTCTATTAAAATAAGATCTATTGCCAGCCCAACAAAACGCCTGGATCGGAAGGAAATTATGTAAAATTACAATTACTGTGTAACCAAACCGACAAAAACTCATTAATTCATTTATATTATTTTAGTAAAAGAGACAAATGGACACAGGATTATTTAATTTGTGTCACACAATTTGTAACGCGCTCGGTTCCATGTTAATAATTTCGATGTAACTGTTTAATTATACAGTTTCGAACACACTGACCTTATGATTGCTTAGGAAATTATTTCGTTTGTACTTTACTTGGTTTTAAAAACAACAGTTATTTGAAAATAAACAAGTAAATAAATACTCTAAATATTGTACTAAATTATATAAATAATATTTTATACATTTCTATCGTTTTTTATTCAATGTGATTTGTCGTAAGTTTAAAAGGTTCGAATTTCAAATGTTCGGAATTAGAAACACTTGTTTTTAAAAATGCCTTAACATAGCAACGATAATTTACTGTTACGTTTTTTTTATAATTACTTTTATGTGTTTTTCTTTAACAAAAATTTTATGACATATTTCGCTCTTATCCTCGTATCGCTGTCCTGGTTGTTGAGCAAATAATTTTGAAATCTTTCCCTATATTGTTTTTCCGTAATTTGCGCGAGATGACACAGTAACGGTACAAGCGGGTCGGGTGCAGGCTGCGTATCAATTGGTGCATAAGATTTAAATAAAATAAACCGGTATTAGAAGTGTTACGATGGCACAAAAACATCCCCGACAGCCATAGCCTTTCTCTTTTCTCAAAATACGCTTGTTTAATAAGAAACTGTACACGAATAAAAAAAAATCACAAACTTATTTTTCTATTTGTTTTTTTAATATTTTAAATCACACTTTGTTAACGAAAATTGAACAGACGAATAACAATATTACGAGACGTATATATATTATCAATTATATTAATTCAATAAAGTGGTAGTAACTATTAAATAAAAGCAAATTCTACGATGACAAATTAATGCTGTTTAAAATTGAACGCTTCATGACCGAATCTTAGTTGGTTAAAAAAAAAGCATGCAGTCCGTGAGTCGTCCGACCTTTCAACCGTAAACACACCATCAATACAAATATTATAGATTTGCACGATATAGATATTAATTGCATCCAAAGCTAATTACATATTAAACGTTCAATGCCACGCGACCCGTCACTCGGATGCGAGCTTTGCAGAGTTATTAAATTAATAACAACATTTACATATTAACATTTGAAACGTATGATGATACACGATCAAATTTAATACAGCATTAATAATATATTGACGATAATATTAAATTAATTGTCGAACGCAAACCGTTTACGTACCAAGATCAATCAAAACGTTCCATCGGTGCCGTCAAAACATCAAAGCGGCCGAGACAAAACGTAGTGATTAACTGTATATTTGTTTATGAATTTCACTCGAACGCCAGTTGTATATGAATCAGTTGCTTAACTATGTGATCGATTCGATCGGTAACTATCCATCTTGAGGTGTCAAACGAACACGACGTAAACACACTATAACAAAATCAAATGCAGCGTTACAACATTAACTAATCCACATACACACTCGTATGTATGTGGATATATGGCTCACGAAAATAACTAAATAGGTTTTTTTCCACATACTCGTAAGAAATTGCTAATAAATAAATTGTTAAGATTCTGTTTAATTTTCATTATTACACACAAAGTTTGCAGTATTTTTGTGTAGTGATACATTAACAATACGAGCTTATCCCTCACAAATTTAACTCCGAATTTATCTCAACTAACCTAAATAGTGTTGGAAATATTTTCTTGATTGTAATACCTATATTTTTTTATACAATATTGGATTTCAAAACTTAACTCTCAATGGTAAAATGTCAGGAATATATCAAAGTTTCAAATACCTACTTCTAACTGTTGTAATTTAGGTAGGTATATTGCAACTCTTTTAAAAGATTAGTTGGCACTGTCTACACCATTTGTTCATCTTTTCTAATAAAAAAATAACAATATCAGCTTTTTAGCGCTTAAGTAAAACATAGAGTCAATCGTCATTAAGATTTCTAATCTCCAAAGTAATTTAAAATGTAACTAATCTAAATGTAAAGTCACTAATCTAAATGTCAAAGTAATTTAAAATGTAACTAATCTAATAATTTAAAATGTAACTAATCTAATCTAAATTACTAAAATGTAAAATCTCGATCAGACGTCATAACACACAAACAATAGAGACTAGACCATACAATAGAGTCGATAAATATTAATTTATATGTTAATATGTCAATTGTTTTAGGCCCGAAACAATACCGCTTGATTGTAATAAAATCATCTATGGACCTCATTATAAGCCTTCATTAAGATTTCCGGTGTACAGATAAAGAAAATCCAACAATAAAATCATAAATATACCTGTTCTCGTGTGATATGTAATTCATATTAATTAAAGCATTAAAAGTCAAACTAGCTAATTAATTATTGCTTTCTGAAGTGTAACGTATGTAATTGTAAATTTTATTTACCTACCAATGTCCAATCAAATCGATGTCGACTCTGAACGACCACACAACATACGGTTGACTTTGAATTGAAATAGCATGTCGCATAGCTCGTATCAGTCGATAAATCAACGACGCCGGCTTGATGGCCGGTCGGGCCAGCGCGGACACCATTCTCAATACAATTCAAGCAGTACACAATCGCACGGTGTGACCGACCGTCGTGATCAAATTGACAATGAATTGTCGGATCACAAGCGTTGCTCGTAAAAGAAATGAGAGGCATTTTGCTAAATAATGATTAACAATAATCGAACATATGTTTTGATAGGAACGATTGACCTCCAACGACACCTAAGTAATTGTTGTTAGCTGGTATCCCATTACTTCAATCTTAAATCTGTACAAGTTATACCACAACTTTCGCCGCCTGTTAGGTATAACTCGCAAAAATGTATTTCTGGAAAACGAATAGAACTTAAATACAAAAAAGCCAGTTTCGCGGGTCAGTGCACGGTGAAAGTGTAACAATTCCTGGCGTGTCACTTTCACTGTATCAACTTTTATCTGGGTTCTGTGCAACGAAGGTTTTTCGAGTTGCAAATAGAAGAGGCTTCGCTTCAGAGGTTTAGGACGGGAGGAGATCCGTCCGAGCGCGCTCGGGACCGGTCCGATGTAGGCCAAGTGCACACCGGTGCGGTGGCCTGCCGTCCGCTAGTTACGTAATGTGCTCTCACCTTTATACACATATAAAACGCGTTTATAAATAGAATAATCAATTCCGCAGAACACACTACGAACATGTAGACGGTCTACGAGCTAACGTAGCGATGAGCGCTTTTACCGCGTATAATTTTATGCGGTAATTATTATTATTATGTCATTGTAAGATCCCATAGGAATATTACAATGTTAAACAGTATGGTTATTGAGGCAACGTGAAAGTGTTCCATATATACACTGAGCTTAAAATATATATGAGTCGATGTAATGAATCAAATTTGCAATTCCTCATGAGCGGCAACGAGGTCGACTGCATATAAATTCGCAACAGCGTAACGAACTCATTGTGTACCGTGTAATTTAATTGAATATATCTGTATGCTAATAATCCGTCCCATTCAACTGTAATGTAAACATAGCGACGTCGCAAGACCAGCGGGCGTTTCGCAAGCGATATTCTTTAGGCCCATTGTCGATGGAAGCCCGAGGCGGGCGATCGAGTGTTATTAAAACACATACATGATATATCAAGTTAATACCGAGATAAACAGTGTCGAACGAGGTCGCGTTCAACATATTGGCGTGTGTTAATCTTTAAATGTGATTCGTTATTAATTGGGCGGACAACGTTACGGCGAGGCGGCGCGAGGCGATATCGCCGCGAAAACATAATGAGCAACTGAAGCGAACCGTTTGATCGATAGACGCGCGAACCTTCACCTACATGCATGTGCGCTTTTGTGAAGCCCCAAACGTCGCATGTGATCCTTGCTTAACGGCTATCACGTATTACCAAGTGTACATTAAAATGCAATTTTAATTTGGCAATTACGTCAGCGTGCAATAAAAATTATTTAGACGATACAACAACTAATTTAACTGACTGATTTTCTTATTGATAATTAAAATCTGAAATACCCGTATATATACATACATACGTACATAATGAACCGCAAGTGTACATCGCAGTTGAGCGCTAATTGGCTTCTATCAATTAGAAAACTGACATTTATCTGTCTAACTTTACAAACGTGTGGGTGGTACTTGTACATATAAGTTAGTTGCGTAAGCCCAACGCTCGCCTGTTCGGAACTTTTAAGAAAACCTCCACAACAGCGCATTGCATGCAACACGGAGAGACATCACGATCAATCAACATGTTTCACGCTTCGTTGACTCTCTATAACTAATTACAAGTGTGCCTTACGATAGTTATGATAAATAGTCGGCCACTAAACGCAGAAACCTTTGACGGGGACAGCCCTGGACTTTCAATTTACTACTTTTGACCGTCGCGCTGATACGATACTGTGTCACATCGCAGTAATCAGCGCAGTGTTTTTACCCTAACTTTTTAATTCAAAAGCTGTATTTATGTGCTCATGTTATGTACCTAATTAAACAATAAAGCGATTTTTGATTTCTTTATATTTGTGCCTATAGCACCCACGATTTAATGAGTGAAGCCTTCGTGTATGATTGCATTTTTAAACATTCTATTTTAATTTACATTGTGAATAGTCATTAAATTGCCATTTTAAATAACATTTGATACCAAAGCAAAATTGTAATTTCGTTGGACACTGCATAAAAGTATATAAAAGAGTAATTACCGAGAAATTTAACTTTAGCTATTAATAATAGCGATATTAAAATATGATCTATAAATTGCTAAGTGTTCAATACAACACAACTGTTGTGTATTAGCATGTATATTAAGATTTACTTGTTTGAATCCACCCTCTTGTTATCAACTATGCAATGAACCAATAAACACTCATTCTGCGATCGTCCGTCTTTTATTCCATACATTACAACAACGTTAAAAGTATCAGAATAAAACGAAACAAGCAGTACAGAGTACCGAACACCACGTCACCTGACACGCGGCCGCGTAACATCACCGTCAGCTATCACAGCGACGGACCAGCAGCGCGCACCGCGCACCGCGCTACCGGGCGCGGTGCGGCGCGTCGGACGTATCGCGTGCGCGCGGGTCCGCTGCCCACCGGTGGCAGAGAATAGGTGTACAGTGTACTAGACAACAAAAACAGTCAACCTAGAAGTTACAATGTTATTAATACTGTATTTCCTGATTTCATAACTTCACGTAAATAACGTGTTCGAAATTCCCAATCAATCCACCCGAGGAAAGAAAATTGCAAAGGGTCAATCGTTACATTGTAGATTCCCTGGACATAAATGAATTAAAATAAATAAAAAGTAATTTTATTGACATTGTACACCGCAAAAGCAATGAAGTCTCTTGAAATTTTTAGGAGAGAAAAAATTACAGTAGAGTCATACGTCTGCATGACGACCCAAACATCCTGTTGATATATTTGCATGATTATACGTTAAGATTACTAATAAAGTTAAATTTATCATTAGCATCAATCTCTGACAGAGCTAATGCAGACCGATTATAAACTAAGGGCGATAGCTGTCAAAGCTTTTGAAACTTTATCTTGACCTGACCCTGCAAAAGAGGCTCAAGTTTAACCCGTCTGACATACGATACAGTGACCCCACGAAAGAGCGTCACCAGCGATCAATCAAAGGCGTATGCGTGCGACCTGAAGGTCTAGCTGGGTAATCAAATTACCATTGCACGTAAGTCGCACAGTCACCGCTGAAAGACAGCTATAAAAGAAATTTATGAGGAAATTTCGTGTGTTTTAACTTATCATCCAGTTAAGCAGTTTATGACTGACCGCAATGTTGTTTTAAAATGAATAACGAATGTCTATGAATTTCACTAACAAGTTGCCGTTAGAGCTAATTTGCAGTGAACAATGGATTGGGTGGCTTTTTTCAATATGTAAATATCTTAATTAAAGATACTGTATTTTTGGAGGTTATATGAAATTCATTAGCCTGCCGCAAATTGACATTCAAAAGGCAATTCATAACACCTGAATCTTATTTAACAGAAGGTGTCCAAAATGGCATTTATTTAAAATAAAACACCTTAATCTGATGCAGGGAGCCCTGATTTACAAGTGGACGGGCATATTTGTAGTCGATAAAGTACTTGCTGCAACGAGGTAGTGTAGCAATTTAAAGCGAGGTAGTGTAGCGAGGTACTGCAGCGAGGTAGTGTAGCGATGGAGATTTAAGAAAAGTGTCTGGCCACAGTATAATGTACCAAAATACTAAGAATATGTGCACCAACAAAATATAATATAGAAATTATAGATGTGTTAGTTAAGCTGGTGATGTAAAACTTTTTGTACTGTGGCGGCGCGGTAACTTTCAAACTACGAAAGTGGATTCGCTAACTCGATAAACATATGACAGGGCACCCCAGACACACGTGGCGAAATCCAATTGCTACAGGGTTAATAATAATACGGCATTTTTAATCTTGGAAGTTTTTGCGAAACTTACGCAAGCAAATGTCACGGCCACTTATCAGAGTAACTCGAGTAGGGTAAAGGGCCAATGACATGTCAGTGGTAGTAAAAATGTTAACATATCATCCTGCATACAATTTATTTTATAGATTTATGACAACGCTTTTCACACTTCTAACTGTCGTCGGCAGAATGAAATAAATTATGTATATTTATTTAAAATTTCCTGAACGTATTTTTTATTATTGTACTCGCCATTGACGTTCAAATGCCTACGTCTTCATGGATTACAGGCGTGAATTTACGTTTCAAGAGCGTAACAAGCGAAAAGGCTGTAATCATAAGTAGCCACTGCTGCACATGGACCAACCAACCTCGCCAACCAACCAACCTCGAATATGACTAAGAATGGGAATTTAATTGTCAATTAATTGAGCAAATATTAGATTTTAATTGGTTCGTTCACTTTAGTACCAAGGTTGCAGCAATAACGCTCTCTAGCTAGCTCCGCGAAAGGCTGCAGGCAGAAGCTGGATGCGACAAACCAAGAACAGGGCGCAATGGCGCTCTTTTGCACGCAATGGACTGGGACAAAGATATAAGTGGACTGAGACGACCATGGTACTTTTAGTAAATATTTGTCAGAATCCCAGCTATTCTAAGCTTTTCACAGATAAGACCATAATATTTTTTGGCATCACACAGAAGTTAGGTAAACAAAAATACAGATCGGTTCGATATTACATTGTGGGCACACAACGCGGATAAATTGTTTCGTAACGCCAAGCGGCACCACGCCGTCTGCTGACCAGATCGTAAGTTACAATGTTACCACTTCATCTTAAAAATATTCAACCTTTATAACTAGATATAACTTATTTGTAATGGCAAATATTACATTATATTTTATTTTATAATATAGCAATATAGGCGTGTACGTAAACGTAAACGTAACTGGTGAAACGTGGAAGTGTTCTGCATTCCTGTGCCTACCTCTTCGAGGATTACAGTCGTGAATTTAAATAATACTAAAACAAGGGCTTCACTGTCTGGTTGGTCTAATGATCGCAAAGGTAACTGCTATGGAGAGATCCTGTGTTCGGATCCCTGCTCAGGTGCGGTCGGATTTTTCTTACTTCGAAATTCTAATGGTGGCCGGAAGAACAGATTTGTGTCCAATACATATTAATTCGGATGAACCTATTCCACACATACACTAAGTAAAAAAATCGACTAATCGCACTCGATTCGCATTCAAGTTTATCTGTAGCCGTGATGATCGCGACCTTGGGTAATTTAGATTGATATTTCGAGAATTGAACTAAGTAAATAATTTGGAGTCATTTAATTGCGAACCTTACTTTAATGACCTACAACAGCACATGCGGGTAGCGATAATATGTTAAATGGTCTTGAAACGAAATAAGCGGTGTTCTGAGTTCTGCTTGTAAATAAACATTTTGATTATATATGTACCAGCTTTACTCACGTACGAGTTCTATCGCGTTGCCCCGGATAGTTTAAGTCTAACTTCATGAGCTCCCTTTAAGCGAAGTCTTCGACGTGACCTCGCTGGAATCTATAGGAGCTCACGAAGAACGACCTCGTATAGGCCCCAAAACTAGTCCGACCATTCCGACAAAACGTACGTAAATAACACTAAAATTTATATTCTTACGTAATATACACTCACTAAACATTTAACAATAAAGTACATTTTTTTGTGAAAACAGTAACACGAACAGAAAGAATTCACTGGGGCTCCTGACCTATTTTAAATAGGAATTTAGAAATAAGATATTAATGTCATTAAGCCCTTTCACTTTTAAAATGGGTGAATTATTAATTATATGTAACGTATTTGATGATTTTTAGTCTACCACTGTCAATATAGTTTAAAGCATCGTCCAGCGTTGAAACATTGCGTCCAAACATGACATAAATCTTAGTTCTAAACATAGATGAGAACTTTACTGTATATTTCCGCCTTTCTATGAATGTCGAATGCGCTAGTGGGACATGAGAGAAATCACACAGTACATAACGCCGAGATTGTCGTAGAATATTCATAAACAGAAACGTGGTGAGAAAGAGCAACTTTAGGTCCAAAATTAGTCCGTGTATCTCGAGAAAGAAGTGTATCTCATTTAATAATGTAAATACATACATATAAAACATTCAAGAATAAAATCCTGCATATACACTGTTGTAATATACCACGATAGAAAAACAAGAATTGACAGACTAAAATGACAGATTATAAGTCAAAGAACAAAGGCAGTTGGCGAGTGAGTTTTTTTTTAAGTGATGCCACGGCGTGGCTGTCGCGCGAGGCCCTGCGGTGGCGGGCCAGAGTCGGCTAACGGCAATGACTGTCAAGGTCTCCGTGGTCTGTTATATCGACTATCGATACCATATATCGATATCGCTCAGGTACGTAGGAATCAAACGTAAAATCAACTTTGTGTAGGTACTTTCAAAAACGATTAGTGTTTAAGATTGTACACGAATGTAGGGAATCTAAATAGGCTTATGGTAAATGATAAATTGTATAGATTGAAACAAACATTAGAGTTATATTGTTTGTATAATGTAATGTTACATTGAAGACCTGATAAAATATATTAAAATAAGACGGTTTTTTAGTATCTGTATCTCATTATAATGCATATATTTAAATTAGCAAAAAAGTTATGTTTTTCTTGATGATATATTAAAATGTTTGAAAACAGACAACACCTATCACATAATACGACACAGTCACAAAATATCCGTTTAGCTAAAATGTATTCATATCGTATTTAATAAATAGTATGAGTTCAGTTTATAAGATCAAATATCACTAGTTTTGATTGTGAAGAATAATATTATGAGGGAATTTGCACAACTTGGAGTTGTAAATAAAAAACTGAAGCGTGTGGAGTATCTCAATCCGTACTTAACCAGCTAGGCAGACTGCGGCCTTACCCTTTACGGCCGCGGGGAGACACGTATCCAACTGCGAAACGATATTAGAGTTGACGATGATGATCTGTGTTCAAACATCACAATTAATCAAGACCGCCCCCCATAGGTATTGGAAGATTCCTTCTTATCTTTATATTATTATACATATCTTCACGCCAGGTCCCTTACGGGGTAGACAGAGAGCACGGAGTGCCGAATATTTCTATCCTCACAGACCTGCCGCGCCTCCTCCACATTCATAACTCTTTTCATACATGCACGCCGATTTCGGAGGCTTCTGACTCATTATATTTTATACTCATTTCTTTTCTTATATTATTATAGTTTCGTAAATATTTTTAATATAAAGAAATTTTATCTTTATTGGGGTATTAAGATTAAGTTATGGTTATTAGAATGGCTACTAAACATAAAAATATTGATAAACGCCGGCGAAGTCGCGGGTATCAGTTAGTGATATATATTTAAATGTACAAGCAAACAGATTTTTGATATTTTAATATTTTCTATTTTACATTTAATTTATGTTTTTACACATTTATCATTATTATATGGATGCGGCAAGCCGAGGACAGGGCGCAATGGCGCTCTTTGGGGGAGGCCTATGTCCAGCAGTGGACTGAGATAGG
>DWEI01002035.1:0-15202 GCA_018245875.1 Mysoria ambigua | reverse complement strand
ACCTATTCCATAGTGGGACGTAAACGTAACCGGTGAAATGTGGGAGTGTTCTGCATTCCTCTGCCTACCCCTTCGGGTATTATAGGCGTGAAGTTACGTTTTAAGTTAATTCAAACATCTACAACATAACGTATACATTTATGAAGATTCGCATGAATTTTGAAGATGTCATCAAAACTTATTTGCAGTACAGCTGTTGAAAAACCAGTCTCTGCTTAACCCAATATAAAGTAAGGTTTATATTATATGTGTATGTGTGTGGTGCCTTGTTGCAGGCCGGCAATATGGAGCAGCCGAAGATAAAGATTAAAACGGACATATTTAAACCGGAAGACGATGTGGCTCACAGACCGGATGCCGAGAAACCGCGCGGTAAGGACTATTTTGTGGCCCTGTTATATCCCGAATCCATGGATCGTTCTAGTTCTCTTAAGTAAATTCATCTATGTATGTTGTACGTGTGTATACAATATAAATATCAGTCAGCAGAAATATTTTCATCACATTGATAATTTTACGGTTTTTCATGAGAGCTCCCGTAGAATGCAGCGAGGTATGTTCATAATGTAAAACGTATACAGACCGAGTCCTCGCCAAGAACACCGCACTGAGGCCGAGTCTCAGCTCCCCTTGTCCACCCAAACGTTCTACGCCAGCTATCACTGAGGATTTCTTATGCATCTTGCCTCTCCACTCACACGCCCCTTGCTTCTGACCCGCACGTCTGGTCGAGTGCTGCTGTTATGTTTATTAATTGTAAAGTGCACGTGGTCGATATCAGAAGACCGAGTGGGTATTTTATAGCTGGGACTAAATGTGTCGTTGATTTTGTTAGTTACAAGGCAATAAGATAATTTGCAATTACAAAGATCCAGTGATTTTAGATGTCATAGCCCCGGATCATGATTCCCTTCTGTTCCGCCTTTGTTTAAAATTTGATTGTTCTGAAACGTAATGCTAAATCTTTTACAGACGCGAGTATGAAACCTGTCGACATCGCTCAAAAGCCGCCGGAACAAAACAAAGGTATGTGAATTTAAAGTTTAGTTAAACATCACGCCTGTAATCCCCGAAGAGGTAGGCCGAGGAGTGTAGTATACTCCGATGTGTCACCGGTTACGTTTTCGTCCCACTACGGAATAGGTGGCGAGCCTGTTGCCATGCCCTGGGTACATATCCAGACTCCGAGCCAATAATAGGACCTCGCGATCAGCGCTCGCGAATGTAACTAACACGAACAACGGGGCAGTCGATTTCAAATAAATTAATACTAATATTATTAGGAGATTTTTTCTATACATATTTGTTTCCGTGTTGATAGTAAATTATGATTTTACAGATGATTGTCCAAAAATAGGCGTTGAAAATCCTGTGGGCGACAAATCGGCAGGTATGTAATGTAATATATGCGCATACTATGAACATATTTTTCTAGAACACTAAGCTCGGGTTTTTAAAAATATAAATCTGTTTATTTTTACTTTTTTTTAAATTATTATATTCGTCTCGTTAATCGGGCGACTCATTTGACATCCAGCATGTAGCGTTCCTGGTTCGATTCCTGTTCTAGTCTGTTTATGGATATTGGTATTGTTACCTATCGGGACAAATGGGTCTTAATAATGTGATTGCACTATATAGGACGATATATTTTTTCTACGTACCGTAATCTATTAATATCGAAAAAACAAATAATATAATTAATTATTAAGCCGGCTAGACTCACGCGTGTTTTTTCGGGGCGGCCCGACTAGTTTCGGACCTACACGAGGTGCTCCCTCACGAGCCCCCGCCGCCTGCGGCGAGGCCGCGCCGAGACTGACCGTGTCAGCGGGCGGAGACACCGCGACATGACATACGTGAGTCTGGCCGGCTTTATGATTATGTGTAACACTCACGAAAATTTAACAATAAAACAAAAATTATTTTATCTGTGGTAAAATATTTGTTCGCTGTATTCAATTCAAATCGTGCTTTAATCAAATCTCTTATTTATGCCTGATTTATTACTCCATACGATCATTATTTCTCACATTTCGATAATCAATTGGCCTCCAATACGTAACAATGACAGTGAATCTTGTGACGTCTACGTAAAGTTCAAAATAGCTTGCAACTTAAAATTATTTACCCCCAATCGCCAACATCATACATAATCCATAAGTATATCTTTAGCATGTATTATTTAAAAGGAGGTAGGTACTCTATTGTATCAGTTCACTGCACACACCACAGAAGAATCGAATGCGTAAAGATTTTACTCGATAATCGTTCATTCCAATCCAGATAAATTGCCCTCTGAACAAATGATAAATTGAATAACAATCTCATAATATAAACTAGACGGTCTATACGAAACCATTGTGTTTAGCTTATGGGTATTAAATATTAAATGTAGACTTTTTTCAAACTAGTGTATTTTCGTTTCTTATAAGGTTAAAAAAAATTAAAAACGCGCTGAAAAGACCCTTGTTTGAAAGATATGCAATGAGTCAGTAAAACGGAATATAATTGAATTTGTGTTATAATTGACATTGTTTTATTTATATTCAATTCAAGAGTCTACTTATTGGGTCGAAAAAGGCGTCATGTGCCTAATGAATTGTGCACTTCAATTGTTTTCGTGGAAGATGTATATTTAATTGTCAATTAGCATCAAGTGCCTTGTTTGAATTTCGAATGATATGTTACATAACGGAAAAATCTATGATTCTATGATTCCTACAATTTGTTTACTTAAAACTTTATGGTACACGTATACGCGATGATCAAACGTGTAATATAATAATAATGGATGTAGCGTTAAGAGGAAATGAATGATGTCCACAGAGGCGTGCAAGGCGGAGGGCGCGTCGGAGGGAGGCGCGGGCGACGCGGCGCGGCCGGCCGAGCGCGCCGCCGCGCCCGCGGCCGCGCCCGCCGCCGCCGCCGCGCGCAGGTGACGTCACTCACTAGTACTCGTTGCAAACTTCACATCATGGCGCCGACATACTCATTTGAATCAGTCTCCCTCTCACGAGTTGTCGGAGGATACGCGCGGGACACTTCTCTGGAGAGGCAAGCGAAAAAAGGAGGGTTATGATGATACATACATACGTTCGTACTGCACATTCCTCACATATTTCTTCCGCCGTTTGACTCGCATCGGCATCTTGAGGGTGATTCAATATTAATTCTTAGACAGAGTGATTTAAAATTATCTATAAACAATAGTTATGAACTGATATATTATATAATTTTAATAATAATTCTCATTATTACATAATTGAACATTTTGTTTCAAGTTATCTGTAACTATGTGTTTCATTTAAGTGTGTATTTTACGTAGTTGTTCCTGCAATTTAATTAAACCAGTTGATCACATTGTAAAGTGGCTCGTATTTTATTCAAACGATAGTTTAATTGAATATCTATTACTTGTAAAATAAAATTAATCTTTTTTATTTTAGTGAAGACGACAGGAAGTTGTTTAACAGCCCTGATCCGAAGATTGGCAGCATCCCGGGGAAAACGCCACCAGGTCTTGAGGTAAGTTAGAATTCTATATATAAGTCTGGCAAATTCGATTATAACGCGATTTATTCTTGCGTATTCGTATACCTATAGAAGAGTTTCAGATTATTTTATTTGATTTTTATTTATATTGCGTACACATTTCGATATATGATGATGATAATGATCATCATCATCATCGTCAACCTATTGCAGTCCAGTGCTGGCCACGCCTCCCTTGAGAGGTAATGCCCATAATCAGTCTTGCGGATTGGTGATCTCAGAGCACTCCCTCTCGCAGCGCTTATGTTGCTGCTCACATGCGGCCAAGGCATGTAGTTGTGTCTAGGCAGCCCGATCTGTCAGCGCCGGGCTTAGTCGCCTCTTACTCCGACACGCGTGATTATCACATATGTATTCGTGTTCATGTGTTCAAACGGTCCCGTGACAATGAAAGTCAAGTCTTTCTCGGTAGGACGAGCGCGAGTGGAGTATTCTTATTTAAACATTTATATAACGTTTTATTTTACAATCGGGCACAATATAGTCTTGGACTAATAAAAATGTTTGCTTATGTAAATAGCCAAAGAAACGCGGCCGGCCGAAGGGCTCGACGAACAAGCCGAAGCCGGCGGGCGCCACGCCGCCGCGGCCGCCGGGCGCGCCCGCCCCCGCGCCGCGCCCGCCCGCGCCGCTGCCGCGCGCGCCGCTCATGGCGCGCCCGCGCGCCGCCGGCTATCAGTACGCCATCCGCCCCTTCCGAAAAGACTTCTCCGGCATACAGTTCCGAAGGTATGTTGTACTACGTTTGATGATGCTATTTTATTATATCTTTACCTATTAACCTTTATCTATTATATCTTTAGGTGTGTTTGTATTGTTCTGTAGACATGCTTTGAGGAACCATTTACATTGATGTTTAGTACAGGAGGTGTATATGCGTCTGACCGTGGGGGCGTGTTGCAGGCGGTGGAGCGACGACTGCCTGGACTCGTCGCACATCCCCAACGAGGTGTACTTCGGGGACGTGCCGGTGCCGCTGTCCGTGCTGTACAACTACTACGACGCGAACGCCGAGCGCGAGCGGCTGGCCACGCAGGCGGCGCACATCGCGGCGCAGAAGGCCGCCGCCAACAAGCTGGCGGCCGCCAAGCTGCAGCAGCGCGCCGTGCTCACGGGCGAGGTGAACGTAATATCTAATATAAAATAATCTACTTAATTCCGATAACCATTCGATGTAACAACATGTTAGATGGTGCATTGTTTTATGAAATTTTAATTACTGTATTAACTTAACGAATTTGAACATAAATAAATAAATGAAAATTAAACAACATTGTGCAATCACTAAAAAATATATTTCTAAATAATGTATTAAAAGGAGTCGGCCGGCCAGACCGGATGTAAAACCACAGTCAAATTTATCCAATTAATCAATCAATTTGTATCGGGCCCAACTATGTTGTAAAGTCAGCTGTACTTGTCTGAATTACTTTAAATATACTTTAAGAGTACACAAATTATTTAAACACTGCCTCGTTAGTCGAGACGTAGCAAGCGCGAGCGTTGTCGTACGTTTCTGGGTCGGGTTTGTGCTATCAACGTCTGCGCTGCAGGTCACCACGGTGGACTCGTCGTCGGACGAAGAGACGTCCGGCTCATCGGGGAGCGGTTCCGAGGATAGCGACGATGTAAGGTCGATTTGTAATTATATAATCGTACAACAACATCTTGGGACATCTAGACACAGCCATTTGATCCCAAAGTAAATCCCAGGCGGCTGGTAAACTACATATAGCCAGACACAACAAAGACTTGTACTCATCGTACAAATATTCTGGTGTGGCAGTCGAATCCACTACCTCCGGCGCAACAGTTAGAATCACTAAGCATCAAGGGTAATCTAAGCATTCATTATAATATGGATATTGGTTACTACCGTTAGTTTAAGATGTATAGTTACTTTTGTGTAACTATACATGAAGGTGGCTGTGACGGAGGCTGGGTCGCTTTCCGTGACTCATTGTTATAAATGGCTAGACTGATGTGTGAACACGCCGATGCCGTAGGAGCAACCCCTAAAGCGCGGGCCGGGGCGGCCGAAGGGCTCCAAGAACAGCGCGCCGCGGACGCCGGGCGCGGGCGCGGGCACGGGCACGCCGGGCCGCCGCGGCCGCCCGCCCGTGCCGCCCGAGATGCGGCAGCCCGGCATCACCGACATGAAGAAGTTCTGCAAGGCCGCCGGCATCCGCTTCGACTACAAGAAACTCGTCGAAGGTCGGTCGTCGTATCTCTTTTTAAATATTTTTTTAATCAAGGTCTATGCATTCGTTACTTACATTTTTCACTTACTGCAATATTGTGTTGCTTATACATACTTTTTTCTTGGACTAATTTTTAGAAGTAAATTAAAATTTTAGTCATAAATCGTTTTTAATTATGTATTGAATGTATATAATCGATGCATATTTTTTTAACTTATAATTGTTACAGGTTGCACGAAAAACAAGGAACGTGTACAAAAGATGTTGGATCTGCTAATAGAGGCAGGCTTAGACGGCAAGCCCACGATAGAGAAGTGTAAAGCTTTAAAACAGGCCAAAATGGATAAGAAACAGCAAGAGAAACAGGCAAAAAAGGAGGCGAAAGCCAAGCACAAAGACGAGGACGGTTAGTGTATTCCATATGAAAGTAATTATAACATAAAATACATCAAAATATTTTCAATCTTCGTCTTATAAATAGAGAGAAGTGTATTAAATGGTGTAAGTAGCAAAGGAACATTAATAACGTGTCAAATATGTTATGTCCGGTGACACGACGTGATATCGGTGGGCGTGTCCGGCAGGCGGCGACGGCGCCGTGTCGCGGCGCATGACGCGCGGCGCCACGGGCGTGAAGCCGCGCCAGCGCATCGTCATCTCGTCGGACGAGGAGGACGGCACGCCGGCCGCGCGCCGCACGCTGTCCAAGCTGCGCTCCTCGCTCAACGACGACTCCGACTCCGACTAGGTGCGCCGCGTGCAGCAGTGTTGTCGTCCTCGCCTAAACGGTCAATTGTATAACCGCATCTGGTTCCTCTAGTACGGTGTGAATACGACACATGACAGATTAGTGCACGCCACTGACAATGAAGTGCAAAATCAGTTGCAATAAACTTTACACGTCGTTCACAGTTCTTGCAGTGACATTTAAATGGTTCAGAATAATGAAATACATTCGTTTCTTTTCCATGTGATGTGAACAGCAAATTATTTTGGGAGCTCGTCTTAAAACACAAAAGAAAATCTAACATTTTTAAATCTAACATTTTGAAAATAACAAGTATAAAAAATGACACCCTTTGTTGCATGATGTCTTTGAGATGACTAAAAATTCATAAATATTCTAATATGGCCCGACTTAAATTACCTTTATTTATATGTTACCTTTTTATTTTACTTTACAGCAGGATATAATAATGCTGCTTAGCAGCGGCGCGCGAGTGCCGCGCGGCAGCGACGGCCAGTGCGCGGCGCCCCTAGAAAGTGCTTCGAAAGGGCGCGCGCCCGCCAGCGACGCTACTTAGTCATAAGACATCGGAGGCCCGCGACGAACGAACACTGCGGGAGCCCCCGAGACCTATAGAAGGTGTTTAATAAAGTTTTGTACAGTACGTTAGTGAAATCGTCGGCCGCTCGCCTATTCCTACTAATTATAGATTTACAAAAATTAATTAATAAAATTCGTGTTCGAACTGTACGCGGTGAGCGTCTAAATTAATATTGGAACAGTTTGACGAGACGTGCGTTGGTCAGGAGGGCGTGATGCTAGAGAAATGGGAAGGTGTCCGGCACGTGCGTGGCGGCCTAAATCGTCCAGTGAATTTTGGCAAATGGAAAGGAAGATGTGGGCATGGATTTGCTTCTATGGAGCGACATTACTGTGTTATGTTTCTTTTTAATTTCGTGGAGTGCATTACGATTACTACAATACGCGACCGTATTTATTTATAGAGAAAACGATGGGGTTATTTATTTATATTTGAACTTCACATTTACACTTTCATATAACTATTGCCACTTACTGAAATAAATTTACTACAATTTAATAATACGAACATGTTACTGCCACACAGTACATGGAATGTGAATGTTAATTGATTGGTGGAAATCATCAAGTGTTTGGTGATATAATTATGTTTTGAGTTTACAGATGAATAAGACTACATGACTTTTTTATTGTTTTCATTTCTCAAACCACTTCAATCCATTTTAAACTTTATATTATAGTAAGATGGTGCATTTCAGATTGAAGTGATTTGAATAATGAACTTTCTGGAACATATTATTGTGAACATGTTTTCTTTAATTATAAAACTGAATACCTACTGGTCACAAACTGCAGTGGTGAAAGTGATATGCCATGCTTGTTACTCTGGTATTAAACCAGCATTATGCACCCTATGACTGGATCTTTAGGACTTTACTCGATGTTAAACTCAGATATAATATATGGACTTGATGTCCTTGCTTGACAATGGTTTTAAGTCAATTGGCAGATGTTTCTCCCTGGCAGAGGGGGTACAATACGACGTTCGGTTTTAATGCAGAGTTTTGGTAGAGTAGCTTATATAATCAGACACAGGAACGTCGATATACATTTTCTTGGACATTGCTAATTACTCAGATGTTCATCACCTTTAGAAGCAATGATTTTATTGTGTCTCAAACATTTTTTTTGTTATGTTAACTTTGTGTAGGTATGTAGTGACACATATCAATTGAAAGAGATCTTTATTTTGTGTGCAATAAGGTCAGTATTTCTATTTTATATGTTGAGATGTCATTAAGTGCTGAAATTAATTTTTTTCATATACATACATTGGTACTCCTATTTTTGGTAATATACCATGATACTAAAGAGTTAAATGTTTCGTGAGTGTTACATATGATTAAGTATTAAGCCGGCTAGACCAGCGTGTGGGAGCTCATGAGGACCTCGTACAGGTCCGGAACTAGTCGGGCCATCCCGAAAAACATATGTGAACCTAGCCGGCTTAATAATTAATCGTATTAATGAGTACTATGGAAAAATTTTTTTTTACTTCTCTTTGTGCAGCTTTAATGGCAGACATAACAAATAGCATTTTATTATTATTAAATATTTATCTTGAGGATAAGTACGATTGGAATAAGCTTTAAGTATTTTTAATGTGTGTTTAATTAACCAGAAGAAATATTAAAATTCTAGAAAAATTTAATTTAATTTGGCCGTTTGAATATTGACTGGCACTTATAACTTAGCTATTTTGTTGAATTTCTACCTAGGCTTTCAATATGCTAATGATAACATGGAAATAAAAATGATATACACTTGTCTTCGAATAGAGCGCTGTAGACTGAACTAAAATTGGATGGTTTTATATGTGACCACAGCGATTTGATTTGCTTCTGGTGTTTCGTGTGGATGATGTGTGGGTTGTATACTTCAGCTATCTCACGTCATCAAAGCATGATTGGTTGCTCGAAATGGTAAGCACGAATTAAGAATGTGATTTCTGGTAGTAATAAATTTAAAGTCTATGATTTTATTGAATTGTCTTATCGTATAAATACTTCCGTTCGTCCTTGTCATAAATATATTTAACTTCATATTGTTGATGCCTTATGGCTTACTTCCAATTGCCCTTGTCTATTGAGATGTTACAGACAACATAGCAAATATATACATATATAAGCAACAAATAATTGATAGGCAAATATAATATCTAATAGAAGTTTTAATCTATTAAATATATTATTATTATTAAATATAGAGAACAGATCGACTATGGTTATATATATAGAGAATTGTATCGGTAACGTAATGAATAGTGACACATTGGCTTGGTTACTGTTGGTAAATGATTGTAGGACCGTACCCCTCGCTCGTGACCTAGTTGTAGTGCTTGCTCGCCGCGCCGCCGCGGGGCCGCGCAGCAGTCGGTGCTGGGGCGTGCGCGGGCCGAACCGACGGAGTGAATTATATATGATACTTGTCTTGTCTTGATCCCTTCATAGACAATGGCCTTTGTGAAATTGCCTTGGAATTAATATAAATATTAAGAGGGCGCCGTTAAGAAGTTTATTTGTCATATTTTTTTTTAAAGATAATTTCTGTTGTATCATCGTTGGGAGACTAGTGGCGACCCCTATCGTCGCGTGAATAATTAAGACTGACCGACCCTTGTGCTGGCAGTGTATCCGACAATGGTTGATCAAGTGTCTATTACAAGGGCATAGACGCCGGTTCATGCCAATAATCACTTGTGTTTATCAATTTACAGTCTTACGCTACTTGTACTTGCTCGAGTGTTAATAATAATAACAACGCCAGCACCGAGTTCGCCCGCGCTCGCCGTGTCTCCGGTGGTTCGATATCGTTCATTTGTGCCTCTAATGTTACAATAATGATAACTCTAGTGTATGTGTGTCTGTGTGTGTATGTATAGTTATGCGTATTTGTCTCTCGTGGTACTTTTCTTGATTCTTTGTTTTTTTTTTATATATGTAGCAAATGATTGTACGTTGATTTATTGATCGATACAAAATTTTATACTGTAGTTGTAATGTGAAAGGAGGAAAAAAATTTTTTAATACTATAGCAATAGTTATTCATTAGCGTACTGTGTAATGTGAAAAGTAATAAATTGGTAACACCAACATGTTAAAAATTAGTGAGTGATCTTAGCCTCTGTACATAATAGATATTTATATATACATAAGTATATTAAGTGATATGTGTGTGTGTCCTACAATTTATTTTTGTACAGTAACGGTAACGGAACGAAGGCAAGGATCGGCTTTGTATATAAGAGTAACAAGACATGTAATGGTCGGTGAGAAAATGTTTTCGTTTTTTTTTATGTACCCTTTGTTTTATATTGAGAAATCCATGTGATTTGTACTTCAAACGAAAAACTTAATTATTGTATTTGTATAGAATACATGTCTGTCGCTTTGTGTCTTTTTAACGGCCCTGGAGGCTTTCGACGAGGTTTGACGTTTTTTTATCGATCAAGAAAACTGATCGCTCAGCAACGCGCACACCGCAGCGCTGAAACGGTTGTGATAATTGAACACCAACGGTCAAGCACCTGCTGACTGACCGTGTTCGACGTTCAAGTGTCTTATGTGAATCGATACCGCATTGGGGTTGTACGAGCCCTCAGCTGTTGTATGGGAATAATGTTATTATTGGTTATTGTATAAGTGTACGGTGTAATACTTTGTGACAATGAAAGCAATACTTGTCTCTAGATGAATAGTTCGTTGGTCGTTAATAGGAAGAAATGGGAAGGTTAATGTACCGGGAAAATCGAATTTTGTTGAAAAAAGTCCGCATTTCAGTGCCTATCAGAATATAATAATTATTTTAAAAAATCCTATTGCAAATTGAGCCCATTGGAAATTGCTTGAACCCTATATTCGCACTCTTTTTTTTTAAAGTCAAAGTTTGAATAAATTTATGTCACGCTGCTCTCTGCCAACCCCACCACGGATCTGGCGTAACAATATAACCGTACAAATATTTTTTCAATTATTTATTTATCTGTAATTACATTCTATATTATTTCAATATAAAAATATAATTGTACACTATTTACAAGTTCACTTTGCTGACCTGTTTTTAATTTAATAATTGCACTTTAATAAATACAAACTTCCACTGGACCGCAAGCAAGCGCAGCTGCTGGTCACGTGGTCTTCACTTGCTCACTTTGATCTTCTAGTGCTGTCTCGTAGTAGGGGCTTAAGGTCCGATGCTGCGCACTAGGCTCGCCCCCTGCTCCAGAGTGGGACATAAAGCAAGCCAGTGAAAGCAAAGCAATAATAATACTACAGTGCAATAGATGGTTCTCATACCGCAAATGTTATTTTTAATGATAAAAACTTCATTTTTTTCTAAAGTGCGGCAACGGTGACCGACGTGTGACACGGTGTCTGATCTCGGGCTGTTATGTGAGGATTGTAGCGTTGTAACAGAATGTTCTCCTAGGGTCCTCGCGAATAAGGTATGTATGGGATTGTCGTCCAAGCCGATGCAAGTTAAACAAACAAGAGGCCATTGACAATATTTTAAAATTCACAGAATTGAACCTGAGTTTTTGTACATTAATTTTACCAAGCAAATAATTGATTCAAACTGAGCAATTGTATATCAGTAAATAACCGCAGATTACTATATCCAGCTCACATACACTGTTTTTGAGCTACGATAAGCAGAAAATATGTTAATCAAATATGCTGTTATCTGCGTATCGCTGTTGCAGTGACGGTAAAAAATAATATTCCTATATTTACCGACGCTGACGTGTATCAGGTGTAAAACCTGTAAATAGTATTATTATTAAAACTGTACAGTCCAATCACAAATAAACTTCAACAATATTGTTATTATATTCACACTGAAAGTATATATTATAGTGCCTATTGAAATTTTTGGTAAGCAATGTTAATTAACTAATTTTAAATATATAATGGTATGCAATATGTCATTTTACGCGTGCGATATTGTAAATTAAAGCTGTGAGTCGATTTCAACTGGCAAATAGTGGCTAACAGCATTATGACGAGTCCACGTTTGTACCGACAGCGGCGCTGTTTAACGTTACCCGCGAAAACGTCCGTGTGTCACTCCTACAAAAAATACCACTGCTTACTGCCAACCGTTCTTTAACAAACATCGTGGTAATAATATTGTACCATTTTGATTTTGATTGTACAGAACTAATTGATGTGTTTTATATATCAATCATTATAATTAAATCAAACATATTATTTTAATTGATTCTACGCGCTTGGTATAAACAGTGAAACAAGCGGTTGGGTGTTGAGTAGTGAAATATTGTTCTGGCCAAGTGTAACGTAATAAATATCTGTATGTACCTACAAGGAAGCAAAATATTTTCTTCATCGAAAGTTCTCGATAATTTTCGTGTAGCCAAAAGAATTTGCCTTGTAATGAGTAAACGTATCGTATTTTTGGAAGTACCTACCTTGTTACGATTGTATTTTCTATTACATATTTTTGTATAAGTTGCGTTGAGTGGTAATCGTGGTCTTATGCAAGTACGAGTTTATTTCTCATGTTCTAACTTTATAATAATATTATGTTTATGACGAATTATTGCATATTTGCATATTTGTGTTCTTTTACAAAATATCACAAGTGCATCTTCCGTATTATTATATCTCACACGACAATTATAGCTATAAGTTATTTAATGTAAGTTTTATGGTGCTATGAAATACATACAGTGAACATCGGAAAAATACATACATACGTTCTGATAAACTTTTGTGTTCTCATAAATTCAGGTGCTCGTATGGCGTACTTCCAAAAATGCGTTTTTATCGCAATCATTCATTACACGTTTTTATGTGACCGCTTACATTGTTATTTAGGTTTTTTTTTATATATTTTGAATTCGCCTTCACGGACATGGTGGCGTCAGCTCCATTGAATTGTATAAATAATTTAAAAAGCGCCATTGCTTAATACAGAAAAAGCTAGGTGGAAAGTGGGAGATTTATTTTTTTAATGTTATTTAAAACGAATCACGTTTCATTTATTAAATGGACACGAATCACAATCATATTAATGAAACATTTTATAGTTATATTTGAAACAAAGTGTAAATATTAATTTAGTGTCTATAGTCCGTAAGATCTATCATTGTATAAGAGGATAGTTGATATTATATTATTATTATTATTATTATCGTGTATTTGTAAAATATAGATAATTTAGTTTGTGTTTGTTTTACCGTGAACACCGATCACCGAAAGCATGTTTTGTATGTGCAGATGCCTACATGAGATATACAGTGGTCGTTCTGTAGTCAGCTATATTATATCATAAAATATATAATGTTAGGAATAAGAGAAGATACTATTCACAGACATATTGTGTTTTTATTTTGTTTATCTCATCGACAAATCCGTTGCGACATTTTTTTTTTTTTCAGATAATGTGATTAATATTGACTGCCTGGCTGGTAGTGTGGTTCGGCGCGCGACTTCACCGAGAGAGCCTGGGTTCGATCCCTGGGTTGCCGCTTACGACAACTTTTATCACAGCACGGGGATTGTATTCTTACTCCGCCTCGACACCGACAACTAATAGGCGTGTATAACGTAATATATATCGAAATAACTGTTATATAACTGGGTAACCACTATACGGTCATGTAATAGCCAATACAGCGTTACTTACATTGACACTTAGAAGGTAATTGTATCGTAGGAATATACAAATCGAGGCTTAACTTAAAATGACCGCGAATGTACGTCAATACATTCTAAGTGAGCTGGTAGGTAATTGGCAAAGTCATCGTGTATACACATAATTCGTACATTGAATTGGAAAATCGTCATCAGCCCATTGTAGTCCACAGCGGAATATAGGGCTCTGAAGAGTTATCCCTATAATCATTATGTTGGGCCTGTGGGTTGGAGATCGCAGAGCCAACTTCTCGAGACGCCTAAACTCCAGTCTATAGGTGTCCAGGCATTTAGCTGTGCCTAGGCGGGATGCGCAGTTGAACATTACTCATTCAAGTTTAGATCAACTCTTGAGAAGTTGAATTTATTGGAGTAATATACAGAGATGGATATAATTTTTTAATTACATTGCTTGATTTTTACGTTATTTAACGCTATTTTACGCTTTATCTGATAATAGCACTACAGGTAAACCACTCAATATACGAGTAAGTAGTGTTACGATTCATAATTTTGTCTTTTCCCACACTTGATAATATTTTCGGTAATTTCCAAAGTGTGTCACTTTCCTGAGTGACGGCGCGCCATGCCATCATACATTAACAAAATACATCGTTCCATGAGTTCGATGAGTTATTGTTCCGATCTAATCATCCATTTTGTTATCATGTAATGCGAACTAGGATTTTATCTGAAGTTTCCTTTAACTGACGTGTCACTGACCTGTTAGTTTGTGACTTATTTATTGTTGTCTCGGACACCTCACTTTAGAACTTGGACTTAAATTCTATAATTTTTTGATGGCCTTGTCATTTGTTAATACAGTAATAGGTGCCTTTAAATTAATACCCATAGCTCAGTATACATAAACGTTCATATAGTCCACTCTTTATGGGTAACACTTGTAGGCATTTCTCTTGTCTAAATAACACAAGGAAGGGAAGCAATTGTTATTATAATGCTAATTTATCCTGATGGAGAACTTGAAACCGCCACACTTCATTACAAATGTGTAAAAATTGTCTTTTTCTTTTTAATTTCGAATAACCTGAAACTAAATGAGAGAAACGTACCTATGTAGGTAAAGTTACAATCATAAGAAAGTACTCTGTCCCGTTAGTCATATTGGTTGTAAGTGTGACTCGTTGTCGAGCGCACCTGTGTTCAAATCCATAGTACTATTAGATTCCTCTAACTTAGGTTTCCAAGTAATGGCTCTGGGTCTGAATAATTGCTAGTGTATAACAATCGGCATTTTCCTATTTCATAGTTAGGCATAAGACAATTAGTAAAACTAGTATGTTGTTAGGAAAAAAAGGCAATAAAAATTTGTTAACTAGAAATATGTTAGCGCAGATGTTATATCGTTCTGTACTGACTGAAAAAATTAATAGCCTTAGTTTTGATATTTAAATATCACGTATGTCCGCCTAAATTTTGTACATAAAAGTAATGAAGTGAAT
>DWEI01002034.1:0-15205 GCA_018245875.1 Mysoria ambigua | reverse complement strand
TGTTAGAAAATTTGTAAGAAATTAACAAAAACCGCATTGAGTGCTGTACGATAAAAGACGTATTTAGTCCCTAGATCGGTTTGTTTTAAATGATGTTGTTCGTGTAAAAGAGTTACAAGGGAGCAAGTGTCATCTGTTTTGCTTAAATTTTATATACCTATGCTCTAGATGAGGGCATGCATCACTAACTCTACATGGTAGTAATGATATCAAAAAAGATATAGATATCGATGATATCGATAAAGAAAGTACAGCTAGTATAATATATATAGAAATAAACGATTACGAAACGAAATTACGATTCAGGTAGCTTTTTGACTAAATGGTCCAAATTCAAGTTTTAATTAAAATTATACTATTTACAAATACCAACACTTTGTACAGAGAAAAGTAAAATGTAAAATAAAGTTACAAATCAAAAAAGGAAATTGAAATTTACAAAACCACCGTATAGTGTTTACCGTAGCGCTCAATAATATTTAAAAAGTTTTATTTCGACGAGAAACATATTATCACATCCATGTGAATCCTTTTCAAATAGAGATACGTGTCCTTACTTGAACAACGGTAACTATCGCATTGATTGTTTTGCGAAAACATTCTGTCATGTTGGGTTTGTATAACACAATGTTATCACACTCGTAACTACCGTTTAAATTAAAGCAAATATGTTTCAAGTAAATTAAACTCATAACAAGTAAAATTATCTGTCGACTTTCAGCATGCGTTGCAGATGGCAACTATGGCTATAGCTGTAACCCTTTAAATCTGAGAAGAGACATGTGCCCAGAGGTGAGACTACTAAAAGGTTGATGATGATAGCGATGATGATGAAGTAACATTATCGCAGCTACTAACACATTTATAAGTATTGCTACTAACATATTTATAAGTATTGCTTCTAACACATTTTTAAGTAAACCCCCTTGGATGGTTTAAATTTATACATGTTACAGATCAAATCTATTCTTTATATCTTATGATATAGACTTAAATAATTTGCTCTGAACACCGAGTAAATAGTAAGAATTATTACAAGTAAAATCTGAGAACACAGACAAAGGTTTAATTAATTATAATTAGCAAGCGTTTCTCGTAACAATAAAGGCAGGAACAAATTGTAAGAGATTATCTGCCGTTATGACCCCAATATTGACGTTTGATGATAATTTTACGAGACACCATTGAATCATTAGAGTATAAAGAAATAAAGTTCTCAAGGTGAATAGCAACAATGGAAAAAGATTTTTCACTGCTGAAGTAAATCGAAAACGAGTAAGATCTAAATACTAGTAATTAGTAAAAATTGAATACTAACATGACCTGAGCAATTGAGAGAATGTTTCAAAGTTACTAAAACGACCCCAGTGATACAAACAGTTTTTACAAATACCAACATAATGTTTCATGGATTGAGGCACATCTACATGTATTCAAAATCGATCTAAACGTTCAAAACTTTTAACCACCATACTTGAAATTTGTACACTTACCTAATACCAAAGAAAACTAACGGCGAGTTTAATTAAATTAATTGTCTTTTACATAGTAATAATAAACGTTTAAATCATAATAAGTCATGTTCTTACCGATGCCAATGTTAGTGGTAAGATCTGCGGCGAGTCGAAATTTGCCCAGTTTTCTGTGCATCGCAACTATCATGATCACTGTGACATTCGTCGAGTGCAACCAGTTGAATTTTTAGATAGTGTGCCTATAGTAGTACGATAAAGATAAACAAGTGTATATAGTGTTTGATTTCTGTGAGTAAATATACAAATATTCACGCCAGGTCCCTTACGGTTTAGGCAGAGAACACCGAGTGGAAGATATCTCTATTCCGCCACGATTCTTTTACATTCATCACTCTTTTCATACATGCACGCCGGATCTGTAGACCTCTGACTCCCCTGTCAGTCAATATCTGACCTATTTTATCAACATTCGCATTGTATAACTTCGTCGTCATTCTCTCACTAAATTATTACTTTTTAATGGAAATATAATACATATATAAAGAAGCTAATATAATTTGACAAAGTAGCATGTTTAGTAAAAAAACTGTTAAAGGAGTCCATATACCTGGAATTTCGGAGCAAAACACGCTATAGTAACAACATATATTTGACATATTACATTCATGGTAATGTGTGATTTGTAACAAGGTCCTATACAATTGAAATTAAACTAGAAAAAATGGAAATATCGCACAATACTAAGGAACGTCTGCACTAAAGTATGATGATAATACCGGTACAAGAATCTATGACCTTGATCAGCCAGGTTGGAAATGTGTTATCAGAGCGCAATGCTTCAAAAAACAGTGTCGAAACGCGTTGCAAAAGCGTTTCTGAAATCTAGCATACGTATGTACGTATCATTATCCTGTAATTCCTGAAGAGGTAGGCACAGTTTAGTATACTCCCACGTTTCCGGTTCACTATGGAATGGGTCTTAAGCTTAATGCCAAACACCGGGCATAATTCCACATTCTGAGACACAACTAGAAAATCAGTATTATAAAAATCTAATAGTGCCCGAACCGGGATTCGAACCCAGGACGTCCCGATCATCAGTCGCGCTTGCAACCAACATGACCAACGAGGCAGTCATCTACTAAACATTCCGGATTATCTACGTAGGTAAATGATAATTTTACAACGGCTTGAAATTGGTTTAAATCCAAGAGAGCTCAATCGCATTCATTACAATAAACTATTAGTTACACATTAGCCGAATCCAATGGCCTTCTCAGTCTTCACAGCAAAACAGTTTCACATGTATTTTTTTAGTTTTTATACATTTAAATCCGTCTTCAAAATCGAATTTAACATATTGATCAAATTGAAGTTATCATTGAGGATCCTATTATTCGTAAAAGCAATAAATCGTCTTAAAATTATTAAACAAATATTTCAAACTTTGGAAGGATAAAGCAATTCGAAATAAGTTTAGATTTTAAATTAAGAATGTCACTTTAACAAACCCAAGCCAAATTTAAATATAATGACAAAAACAAATTTAAATATACTTAATGACAAAAACTTAGGTACTTACCCGTGAAGTTTTCTTTGAATTATAGACGCAGCTTCTTCGTTTATACTCAAACTGCGCACTTAATAGTTTTTCCAGCAACGTTTTGAGTGACTTATTATCAGATTATTCTGACGGTATCTCGTTGAAAATGATCGCGTGTAAAATTTTAAAAACACTAGATATTCATTTTTATCGATATTAAGTTATAAGGTATATACTCGTAGAGTAACCACTGACACAGATAACAATTTGAATGAAATGTTTCAGCAAATGAACAACTCAGCGTTGATTTAACATGGAGACTGATCGTTTCCTCGAGATCGGTAATAAAGGAGGACAGTAATATGCGGAGAAAACATAAGATTTCAAATATCTACGCCGACGATAACGCGGGAGACATCACAGCGTAAGTACGTGTGATATTACAATTATTATTCAATATGTTCATGCGATCAAAGTCTTTACCACTGACACTGTTCCGAGTACTACAAATTTCCAATGGCGTTGTATATATATTGGAAGTACAACATGTAAACCTGTTTATCGGTTTTTATTTATGTTAATAGTCTATTTTTCTTTGGAATCTAGTTCGTACTTTACACTTTCTTCGTTTTTTCTATGTATTTAATAGAATCATTTTAAATAACATATTACCCGCCTGCTAGGCGGTTATTAATTAGGTACCTATATTAGACTCGACATCAAGTAAAACCATTATTATACTTATTTAATAAGTTTGTATTTTATTCATTGAAGTACACAAGATTACAGTAGATATTACTTACAAAAATAGTGGCAAAAAGTTATACGTAATTTCCTTTTCTCTTTTTTATTATTATATTTCACAACACCACAACGTATAAAATGATCTTCAAATTTGTAATATATGCCATAGCATATAGTAGATATAAAAGTAATGTATACTTTAATAGTAAAATAAACTAAGCGATCCCTAAAGCGTTACGCTAGTTCCTTCTCTTTTTCGTCTTTTTCATCCGGTTGTTCTGCGTCCTTACTTCTGGTGGGAAGGGGCCCATGTTTCCACCCTGCGGGATACCCGTGTTTCTTGACGTCGTCCCACCACTGCTGCTGGCCGTCAGCGAACAAAACGTACACCAAGTTCGTGAACACCAACACACCGAAGCACACCCAAAACACCACCCGCCATTGTTTCATTGTTGTCTGTAAATTAAAAAAACAAATCTTTATAAGCCAACCACCGCAATAATGACGATCGTTTTAGGTATTTGAAAAGCGTTAATTAGATGAAGATTCTCTTAAATATAGAACAATAAACTAATCGTCAACAATACCTTCAGCCGTTCAAAATAATATTTATATTTTCAATAAAAGCATTCTTGAAATTATGATATAACACAATTTAAGATTAATTTGTACATGTTAGATTATCTTGTAAGGATATATACATGTGTATACACTCACTTCAGGGGTCAAAAGTCCGATCAGGTACGGTGATATGATGCCGGACACGGAGGCGATCCCGTTGACCATAGCCGTCGTGGTACCAGCGTAGTTGGGGGTTATGTCTAAGGCATTGACCTTCATACCACTGTAATAGGACCCCATGACAGTCATGGCTGCGACGAACCAGAACACAGCGTACGTGGTGTCACAGCCAGAGTAAGACGCGAGTACCATGCATATAGCTGGCCCAGTAGCAGCTGGAAAATACACATATCATTAAAATACTTATGCATATGTGTGTCTAATACAAATACCTAAAGATATAATTCATGCAAGACTCAGTGTCATTAACTTAGAAGAATTTAAATACGAGACAGGTAAAAGGTATAATTAAGAAAGACTTATACATGTAGTACTTGAAGTACTTGTAAAAATAATAGTGGCTACTGTTTCACACTTGAAGTACTCACAAATATACAATTGTTTCAAATTAATTATCTCAATTGTATTAAAGTACATATATTTGTTTAATTGTAACTTACCAATAGACGTGTAAATTTTTCTAGCGTTTTTGATGTTATGAATCTTCCTCTTAACGCAGAAGTCGCAGATGAAGCTGAATAAGAAGGAAGAGATCCACATGCACAAGTACGGCAAAGCAGACAAATATCCAGCAGACTTAATATTGAATTTGAGTACATCCGTCATGTATTTGGGTAAATCCGTGACCATGGAGAAATAGCCCCAGTTGTGACCGATCTGCAACATACAGTGCAAAGGTACATAATAGTAAGACGAAGGCAGATTGTCCTACTAAAAGATTACAGAAAGATTCACTGTGTACATTCAGTACATCGAAAAAATGTAACATCATGCCAGCAATCCCCGAAGAGACAGGCAAACCAGTGCAGTACGCTTATACGTTTCATCGGTTAAGTTAATGTCCTACTATCAATTGGATGATGTGCCTAATGTCATAGGAAAAATAATATAATAATAATCCTTGGAAACGAAATGTAGAATTTCTAGAAATGTATATATTTTTTTTTTTTTATATAACAAAAATATTAATTTCTGGTTTTCGCCTGCATGGTCATTAACAGTATCACTTAAGTTACTTACAGCTGCGATGATTAAGGCCCAGACTGGCGTGGAGCGCAAGAAAGCTTTCCATGGAACTGGGTCCAACTCTTGTTTGTCCTTCTTGATCAAGGATTCTACATTCTCATTTAGGAACTGCTTCTCTTCGTCCGATATGTATGGATGTGTGTTCGGTGTACTGTAGCAGAGTACGATCTGGAAGATGATGGAGTCAAAATAAAGATCATCATCCTTAGTATTTTTGAGTCCCGCTTCGATATAGGCTTATAGGCTACCCTAAAGAGGATTTTAACCTTCCCGCGCCGAGCACACCGACATCGTATATTGAGATATCGTCGTAATTGCTGTTACTTATAAATGTTGGCACTTGAATCTGGTTTTTTTTCACATCGGACAAAATTACAAGACAATTTCCACCCAGTATCAGAACCAACTCAAGATCGACTGTAGCTAATAAATATTGTCAGTATCTTATTCAGACAAGTGAATATCGTATTACAATAACTAGAATATTGGGAGTGTAAAAAAGAGATTTATAATAGCACGGGCTTAGATCGCTTTATCCAATTATCACTTATTTGATAATCGTAAATGTTTACGGTATCGTTACTTCTTAAGTATATTATATTTAAACAAATACTTACCCAAGTGAGAAACCATAAAATGCCAATACCACCGAACAGATAGAAGGTGTTTTCCCAAGTACCCCCTTGCATAACAATTCCCGACAAGAACGAGCCAGCGATGTTGCCGATCTGAGCGCCGCCGAAGACTATGGCTCCCATTCGCGCTCGTTCTTCTTTTGGCGCCCACCGGGAGAGCATTAACATGAGCGCTGGCATCGTTGGTCCCTATAGAAGAAACAATGAAAGTACTGTTCAGGTTATATTGAAGTATATTATGCAAAGAGGTCAGCAAACGAGCAGATGGCAATCAGAATTGGCCGTGGCCGCCCAGAGACGTCTGCAGCCTTTAAGAGAACTGAAGGAATAGAACCGCTGGAGTCTACGCTGATTAGTAAAAATAGTTTTTATAAGATTATTGGTGTTAAATTTTTGACAGGGCTATGTTAATAGGAACTATTTTATATCTATAATGTATACTTTTACCTAGGTTATTCACGTAGTCCCAGTTCGATACCTGCAGTATTGGAAACGGTAAATAATAAAAGCTGAATTGAAATACTTAAACATTAGTAACATCAAATGATTCAGGTCCTTTCTGATCATTTTATATAAAACAAGTAAAATATCACATAAAAAGCCCAACTGGGTCGTGTACCAACCTCTCCAAAACCTTCAATCACTCGCAGAATGAACAAGGCGACGGCCCCTCCAGTCTTCACCGCCCAGGGTGTGATGAAAGTACAAATAGCAGTGGACAGCAGACCGAACCCAAGAACCCATTTCCCGCCGAACCGTTCCGCCAGCATGCCCCCAGGGATATGGGTAGCCACGTAGCCGTAGTAGAATGCGCTCAATATCAATCCTTGAGTCGCTTCGCTCCATTCAAATTGCATTGACTGAAAACAAACATTTTATAGGAAATATTACCACGGCCTAATTATATCAAAATCAACTATTTGATTATAGTATGTTCGTATAATGCGCGTGATGACGAAAGCTGGAGCCGAGAGTGACTAAAATTAATTTATCCTGAACGAGTAGCTCAGATACTCTGCTCTCAGCCTCTCTAATCAGGGAGGCTGCACTCTCCGAATCCGAAGCATAAGTCGATATACATTAAAAATGTAAGAATGAAGATCGGCGCTTGGGGCCCTCAACCCTACAAAAACACCTAGCGCGATACATATTAAAAATTGAACTCACTCTACTGGTCTGTTCGACAGATGTAATGAGAGACATCATGGTCGTGTTGGCGATGACGTTGGCGTCCGGACACGCGTCGGGGTCGTAGTGCGGGTCGCCCTCCACCGCGACGGTCTTCTTGACCATCTGCGTGATGGCCAGGTTGAGGCACACGCGCATCGTGTACGCGTTGGCAATGGCCAGCAGCGCCATTATCGCCAGCACAAACCGTTGCGGTATTATGAATACTGGAAATAAATTGCTCATTAACATATGAATATCGACGCTCATTGTAATCAATATGTTGCGCAACCCCAGCAATGATTTACACTGGAGCAACACTACTCATTGTGACTTATATGGATAGGTCCAGACTAGAAGCTAGCGACCTGGCACGAAAGAACGCGGCAATTATTGAATTGTGCACTTTGTAGAGCATACTAAGTATACGGCAATTTCATGTCATTGTCGTTCAAATTTCAAACATAATGTGAATGTGAGTAAAGAAATTTTTCATGTTCGTTATCGGATAGTTAAGTGAAATTAAAAATAAGCTTCTCGCAATATTCATGAACTAGTTTTGGAAAACTATCCAAGTCAGTAAGAAAATAAAAACCGAATATATTGAAATAAAGTTTGTTTGTGTTTGTGTATGCAAGTAACACATCACTACCGGTTTATTTTAAGTTTTTTAACTACATATAAATACTAGACTTATGTGTTTTCTGCCTTTTGTAACCATACATATTTGAATGTTACATAATTTTTACCCTGTATCAATTACTGTTATTTTTTGTCTTGCGTGCACGTATCCGTTTTCTGTTTTCAATATTAACATGATAACTATAGGTGGAAACTGTACATTGGCCATTTCCTACCTATTCTTCTTTTGTATTAGATGAGATTGTATTAGATTGTTCTAGATGAGAATATTATTTTTTTATACGTTTTAACTGGTGAATCGTGGGAATTTTCTCCATTCCTCTTTCTTCGGGGATTACAGGCGTGAAGTTACGTTATGTAATTTTTAACACGTTTGTAATAATGATAATTACTTACATTTGGAAAGCGTGAGTCTCCATCCTGTCAACATTTTTTTTCTCACCTAAAACCAAGAAATCTTAAATAAATTCCTATTCTTCCCGGGACTGTAATGATTTTGATCTAGAATTCGATGAATCACTGAATTTTTTTTATATACCGTGTTATGATTTTATAACCAATATTTGCTCGAGAGGCACGAGAGAGTTTTGATAGATAATAAAATAATAATAATATTTTAAAGCCATTAATCTTACTTCTACAATGATGCTGTTCAATATCGTCAGAAAGCACAACTCACGCCGACGCTGCTGAACTCATTGTATTGTGCTGCGAAATTATTATTTAATACTCGGCTATTATCTGAATTGTGCGACACTATCTCGATATTCAAATTCATCTTAAAGACCATATCGTATTGAGATGACAAGTGGACGACAGTGGCCGAACGTTTCTCACATATCATTCTATCCCCCCACTGGCGCCGATTAGAGAGATCGACTCGATGGCTGTTTTCGATTGTCAACATCAAACACACCGTTTATCATATCTGCGTCCCAAAATAAAAGCAGCAAGTACCTACGCGGCTTCCGACATTTGGCTCTACGTATACGTTTTACACGCGCCCTAGAGATTACAAGTCCTTAACTTTTTAAAGACGATTTTTAAATATTTTTATTTCAATATACGTGATAGGTATCAAATGTCTATATAATAATAACGATGTGCAATTGTGTGTCATAACCAACAGATATATAAGAAATGTGTTCATGTGTCCAAAAAATAGTATTTCCAAAATAAGGGTACCTACGCACCCGTAGCAACAGATGCTGTTCATCGCTTCAATATTCACAGTGGGTCCTATTTCATCAGCATGAGACTATAGGGTGATTCTACGAAAGCGAATGTGTTTGATTAATTCGTCTGGCGCATTTTATTCATTTTTAGATCTTCGTAAACAATATTGTTTGGTCTGTCCAATACCTATTATTATCATCATTATCATCAGCCTATTGTAGTATACTGCTAGATATAGGCCTGCCCGGAGAGATTTTGCTAATAATCCCCACACGGGAGTTCAGGTGGGAGACCGACAATATAATATATAGATAAGACCTACATTATACTGTATATTACAAGTCATGTTTCATTCAAAAATAGCGCTCAAAATGTGTAAAGGTGAAATAAAACACAGTGATATTATGATAATAAGGTTTTTGTTCGATTAATGCTAGTTTTACAATAAGATTACTTTACCATTCTCCTTACGAATAGAATATCAATAAGTATGTCCACAATGTACAATATGTAAGGTATGTCTTAACGTTAAATTCTGAAAACAGTCCACCGGCCGCCGGCCGCAAGGGCACTTGGATACGTCGCCGAACCTATCTAGATCAAACAACAGGTGTCCGATAGCCAGCCATGTCTATCAATTTACAAGTCGATCGAACATGACACGAGCTTTTCTTTAGTACAAAAATACATTTACAATGGTAAACATGTGCATTTGATAAGAGTGTACTCGTGAATATTGATAAAATCTTATAAATTATTCTGTCACATGTCGAAACACGTTCGAAGGCTTTGTGCGTAACGAGCCGAGACTTGGCACGCGGTGGCCCTCAGCCGCGGTGGCGTTTGCTGCATCGCTTGCCACCGGTTAAGTTCCACCGACCAATCCCACCGCTTTGCACTATCACGCAAAGTAAACGTTATACAATACGTATGCGGAGCTTACAATGGTTCATTAATATCACCGTTTCAAGTTTAGATTTGGTTGTGATCAGTTTGATTTTTGAGAGAAAACATAAATTGAAAAAATCGAAGGCAAGATGAAACTACAGGTATTAATTTCAAGACATATGAAAGATTACAAAATGTTTTCCATGCCAATTCACTTTTAAATAACCCCGTTTAAACATATGTAAATGCTTATTTGTTTCTTAATAGCTTCAATTAGATAACCGTAAATATAATGGCTGTAATAGAAATTATAGTTTTCGTAAGCTATTATAATACACGATTACTGTGTATAACAGTCGTTATATAAGCATTCAAGTGTTTTTATAATAATACAATACAATAAGGTACAATACAATAAGGTACAATACAATAAGGTATAATACAATAAAGTACAATACAATAAAATACAATATAATAAGATCGGTTTCTGGATAACTATAATTTTATAGCTCGCAGTTCGCATTTCTCATAAAGGATATATAATTCGTAATTAATTATACAATAGAAATATGAAAGAGTTTCTATAAATTTACGTTTCAGATTATAATGAATATATTAAATTCTTAGCACACGCCAAGTTTTAAGCCGTCCGTTAAGTTTCAAAAACACCGTAAGTGTACAACCAAGTATAATTAAATCAAATATATTACTACCGATTGTATAACAATATATTTTAATCAATGCAGTTATTAGCAAACGGCCGAACGTCTATTCCAATTTTAAAATTGGCAGTTATGCGAGCTTCCCGCCCTCGCATGCGTAATAGTATCTGCCATATGAATTTCAATGAAAAGTAGATGTAGATGTCCAGAAACCGACAATATATAATATAAGCTAGATATACAACAAACAGCAGATAATGAACAATACAATGGAAGGCTAGAGTAAAATGCGTTAAATATTTGTAAATGATATTATACAGTTTAATCATACAAAGGTAATGTATTTTAAATTACAAGCTTATGTAGTTAAGACAAAAAGTAACAATCAAGCGAATCTATTTAAAATTTGCATATAACGGTATTGAACCTGTTCAGACATTTGATAATTAATTTAAAAGTAAAACGCAATAGTGGCCCACGTACTTGTTATGCCGCAAATTTGTGCATCAATAATATGGTGACAATGAATTGATGACAATGCTTGTGGAACTCGTGTAATATACAGTCAATAATTGTGTTGTTGTCGTGATTTGAGTTGAGTCTTGGCGTCTTGATACTATCCGAATGCAAAAAAATTACACAGCAACATATCATTATCATCAACCCTTTGTCCTTCCGTGCTGAACGCACGTCCGCTCGCAGAATGAGCAGAGACCATTTCCACGGATGAGTCTCCAACGTAAACTGCTTCTTACATAAACAAATACAGGTAACGTGGGCTTTCTGTACAATCTTCATTATTTAATTTTTAATATTACATAAAGTCCATCATTTACAAAAGTTGCTACGATATGATATTAAAAAATAATACAATCTATAAAATAATATATAATTGGTAAATATATGCGTGCAAGTTGTATATAAATTTAAAAATGATAAAATTCTGTCTGTCCTTTATGTCAATTTAAAAAAATAAATAAAAAAACAGAACTTTTCATTATATAATATATATTATATAATATTCATTTTAATTTGTGTCTTGTAATTGCGTCATTAATCTATTCAATTTACACGTTTCTTGTTTTCTTATTTCACCAATTTATGATATGACGCGAAATATCATTAAAACTATAACTAATAAATTTTAACAACATACTTTTAAACGCATAAGAAATAAGCCTGTTGAATTTGACCGCAAAGCAACATGGCAAAAATAAAGTAAGCAATATGTTACAAAGTTTATCTGGGCAAATTATAAAGTTGAAAATATTGAGTCTTCAATAGAAACGGAACAAACCAAACGTTACACGTGCATCAAGATTTGCTCAAGAAAGAGATAGCCTATGTCATTCTGTCACATTTTCCCACTCATACATTTAATTATTGCTTTGTCGACGTGTTCCAAGGAATGAACCGTCCGTTCAATACAAATATAAAAATAATTATGCGCCCCTCAAATACGCCGTCCTGCTGTCCGCGCGTCGGTTATCACACTACGTACTCAAAGAAAACATTACCGCTACACTCCTCCTTACTAACTCGTATAAAACATTCACATTATTTCCATTACATTACTGAACATTATTAACTACTACTGCAAAGTAACATTCGTCCATTACTTTATCTGCTAAATTATAAAACTATTTTGGGGAAATCTAGTGTCATTTATAACTTCGGCATCGAATGTGTTTTGTTTACAAAATATTAATATAAGGCTTGGGTATATTCGTCGATTGTGTATTTTATCTTTTCATTAAGATAAAAGTAAGACTTCTGCAGATTTAAATCGGTTGCCGTGGAACTTAAACATTTTCCCTCTTTTAATAATTATCCAATTAGCCAAAATTGAGAATTGAATTCTTGCCTCCACAGTGGTGTACATGTGTAGGTACTCATGGCGATGCGTACAAGAGCCTCGCAAGATAGCGTTGGGGAAACACCGCACTCGTCATCAGATATGTGCACGTGACCTGATAGTGAGATATCTACTCGTACCATACTTATAAAAGATTGACACAAGATTAAGACAAATGATATGAGAGCGATAGACGTGGAAGAAATATCTCAGATCTGCAATGATAAAGTTATTTGGCACTCGGTGCTCTCTGCCTAAACCATAACACACCCGTTGTGATGATATAATAAATAAATCGACAGCTGAATAATAGAAAACTTTAAATTATTTTATCAGATGATTTAAGAGAATCAAATAAATAGAAATGAAACTAACTAGCTTAGCAATATAGGGGCTGGCAGTGAACTAAATTCCTATAGCAACTGAACGGCCAATCGTTATAGATCGTCGTGGTAATTTATATGTAAGGAGATAACATAATCTAATGATGTACAATTGAAATTATCACTAGCGTACTACGATATAAATTAATTCGTAAAACTACGCAGACTTTATCGTATTACTATATAAATTGCCCGAGCTGAAACGTTTCGTTTTTACGAGAGCGGCTGTCGACAGCCGCGCGAGGGGGTGCGGGGGGGGTGCAGGGGCGGGGGGAGCGGGACGAGCCTCACCCACACGCGCACGCGTCGGTGACATCGTAGTTGAAAATATCAAATATTGGTTTACGTTATTTACATTATTTAGTAATATACTAAATTATGTATGATAACCTCATTACGGGAATAGGTTGCATGCGAAATTATACATTCTGTAAACATACGTTTATATAAAAATACATTTTAGTTCTACTTAAGGCTTGTACGAGTTGGACAAAATATATTTATATCCTGAATCGATTGAACATTACTGTAATATAATAAAAACTTAAATTATAAGGACAATAAGAATGTAAATAAAAAAAAATCATAGCATTTTAAATCTATGAAAATAAATAGTCCGCAAGAACAAAACGCAGTACGGCATGACGTCATTCCCGTAAAAGGCACATAGTCAGGGCGACACTATACATAAGTACAGCTAACTTAAGAACAATAATCGTTTATATGTTACACAATTTACAATATCCCGTCGTAACTACCGTCGGTGCCGGTGAGTACATTATTTAATCTGTGGATAACTATCACAATTGGCGGGGAGCCTCGAAAAGCACCTCGACTACATTTTTTTACAGAATTACAATAATTTCGAATTTCATAAAACCGTATTCCGGCGCCGAAACTGAATGAATGTTGCTGTTATTCCGATTATTTGCTTTTAACCTGTAAATCAAGTCACCGGTCCTCTAAACATTATAGTAATTGAAATGACTCAACTGAGTGATTGAACTGAACTGCAATGAAATTATTCGATCTTGATTATTGACTTTTAATTACTGCCTGAGTGATTATAAAATGAATTTTTTTTTTGTAAATCTCATGAAACAAAATCTACTTGTCATTCATCAATGTATTGCATAATCGAAGCAGCAAATCAAAATGAACTATAACAAAAAATCGACGCCGAAATCAAAGTTTTATCAATACGCTAACGCGGTATTATTGAATATTTCAAAGTTTTTGTGGATATTCTGTCAACCACACTCGCAGTCACAGTACAACACGCAGAAATAAACTGGCACAGGCAAGCAACCCCCCCCCCCTTCCCATCCCCGCCGCCCCGCTCTCGCCCTGTCGTGCACACAATACGTGGCTATGGTTAAACTTATGTCTTCACACATAAATAACAATAAGATGAAAAATAAAACAGATACTTTTTCTGCTACCAGTACCCCAATGTTCGTCATTGCATCTAGGTGCCTAGTTCAATTCTGCGAGTTATAACTACAACATTAAACAGTAAACCCAAACGATTGCAACAACGAATACTGAATACACAGACCGGTGTAAGTAGGTACATACGTAGAATAAATGAGACATAACATTCATGCGACAATATAAATTTAAAATATTCTAATAACGAATATAAACAATTTAAACGATCGCTCCGACGAATTATCGCAGTAAAGACAGAGCGAGTCAACCACGTGACAGATGTATATGTACATATTGTCGTGACGGTAATCTATTGTTGTTGCGCTAAAGTTCTTTAGTTGCTGAGTAAAATAACGAAAACCTCACAAGATATCAAAAGAAAATCCACACGTTTCATTTAATAGAAACGTACCGCTACAGTTAGGGTCCACACGTCTCCTTTTACTGCGACAATATTGTAATCGTAGCGATCGTATTAGAGCTAAGGGCTGCGGAAAATACGGAGGCGGCGAGTGCTGACGGTACAGCCACAAGGACGATGAGTTTCTCCTTCATCTTTCAATATTAATAACTATATACAATTCACATTTAAACTTCCGTTACAATTAATTTCTACAATTTTATTATCAATGCAATTTGTGCCCCTTGTGCATTTATTATACGCGGCACATCATTCTGCACTACCGTTTTTTGGCCATATATTTCGAGTAAATATTTTTATGTAAAATATTTTTATGCATTCTTTTTCACAGCCACTTTAATTAGTTGCAACAAGAA
>DWEI01002033.1:0-15207 GCA_018245875.1 Mysoria ambigua | reverse complement strand
TTTCATAGTGGGGCGTCAACATAACTGGTGAAACGAGAGAGTGTACTACATTTCGCAGCCTCTTTTGGGATCACAGGCGTGATGTAACGTATACAAGTTTATATGTATAGCTGTTCCCATTGCTTAAGCTGTGTCTAGTTTGAATAATTCGTAAGTAGCGAGCGGGTATGTTCCAATATAATTATTTTTATTACATGTTATACATTCGTTGCAGTAAGGCGTTGTGCATTATTTGAAAATGGCAGAATGTTATTTAGAGAAACGAAATATCAGCATGGGATAGAGATTTCAGTTTAATTGAAATTCTTTTTCGAAACAATTATGTCGCAACGAGCGAACGCGACGGACAGACACCGCGATCGAATAAAATTGTGTTTCATTGCGGTTCTGTTTTCATTATCGCAGTCGCGAAACGACGTGGGCTATACTGTGTGTGCAACTGCTCAATCAATTCATTTTGATAACATCAAATTTGTTTTATGTGCACAAAACGAGTGATATTATTTTGAAAAAAATATTATCCTGTCCGATGTACTCTTTACACGCACGCGTTTTTGAATTAAAAGAATTTTCATCGTCCCTGGTACATACACCTCTAAGTAAACATTTATTGAATTAATAAATATTAGTGGTGAAATCCTTCAGATTGTGAGACTATCGGACTTCTATCAGATAAAGTAATTTTCTGTGTGTACATAAATAAATAAACTAAAATAATAAGCGTAAACATAACATCCGCCTGTAATCCTCGAAGGGGCACGCAGAGGAATGCAATACACACCCACTGTTCGACAGTTACGTTTATGTTTCACTATGGTATAGGTGTTGAGTGTTTTGGCATACACCTGGTATATTGCCGGATGCCGAGCCACTATTACAAAATTTCAATTAGAAAAATCCCGTACTGCATGACCCGGAATTTAAAACCGGGATCTCCCGATCGGCAGTCGCACATGCAACCAACACGACCAACGAGGCAGTCAAGATAATACAAATGATGAAATAATGATTTTATTTTGAAAACACGTAAATTTGCAATTGCATGTACTTTTTGAATGTGAAATCAATAAAAATATAGAAACAAAAAACAAATAATTTACTTTAAGCCGCTACTACATCTGTATCCATTTTGTTAGAGCATAGTTTTTATCATACTGAACTATTGTGAAATACCGAATAGAATTCGCATTGGAATAGCAACCCAGAGGTTTCAATTAAATCGAACTCAACCGTCTTTTTGGAATCAATTGAATCGCAACGCTTGTACACGAGATCTGCGATCCAATTAAAATCGGATTCGTATGCTGTCCCGCGTTCCTTTCCATTCATTTTGCGAAACGGATACCGTTTAAATATCAGTTTTAACTTACTCCTACATACCGTGATAATAGTACCAACGCCTGTATATATTTAAACTGGAAACTGGTCCAACAGTACATATAACATCATTAAACCCCACACCGAGAAAGTTTTGCACGTTTTTAAAACTTAGTACATATAAGATAAAATATTATAAGGGCTTAATATTATACTTATGTCTAAAATAAGTGACGACTTGCTGTTGTATAGGTATACCAACGCATTACATAATCAGATTATAATTTATATCTGGTAGTAATACACATATATTATAATCATTTAAAATACATAAATATGTTGATAGTTTAAACTCTATGCTTTAAATGTTACTTGTAAAAAAATGGACACCTGTTCCACTCGGTAATAAATATAAAACAATGTTTTCAACATCCTCGCGAATTCGACATCGTGTGAACTGAGAGGAAATACCACATAACGTAAACGCAAATTACAAGACAATGTTCACGCCGCACACAAACCGCACGTAGGTACTTACACATATATGTATATTATAAGTACATCGAAACCTCCAATTGAGTGCAGAATAATCCGCCACTGCGGCTAATGGTCTCTGCAGGATACCGCCACTCCGGGGCTACCTCTTGTGTTTATATTACGTCACACTTGCCATAAGTCTCATTGGGGCCGACTAAGTGATATTGTATCGATATCATACGATTTGTCTTTGCGGTCGTGTCTTATACGTTTTAATCTTCTTTCATTAGAATCCCAAGCAAGGGTACCCTAACAGTAATCGTAAGAAAATATCGAATTAAAAAATTAAATTTATTTGAAATTAATTGATTTTTCTGTACTGTTTACCGTATTTTTAATCTGGTCACATTTTTTTAGATGGTTATTAAAGTGATTATAAGTTTGTATGTCATAATCATGTGCTTTCGGTTCCTTGCAGTCTTTGATCATTACGACTGATAAACGCTCGCAATACAAGTCATGATATGGCACTGCGGCCTTGTCGTCATTATTGACGGCATATCTCAGTCCACTGCTGGGTGGCAGATCTCCCCCAAAGCACACCAAGGCGCCCGGTCCGCGGACCTCTGTGGTACAATGCCTATGAAACGACCACTATACTTCAGGCCACCTTTAGGTCTTCAAGAGGTGGCACATGCTCGGCACGCTCATTGGCTACTTCCATAACGCGAACAATGATGGTGAAGTGCGATTCGTTCCGTTTCGCGGTCACTATTGAATTAGCACATTGGCTCGGCCGCGGAGGTTTTTAAATTCAATCACTTTACCAATTTGCAACGGGCGCGCGGATTCCACGGGTGGCGCGGATTTGCCGCTGATGGATACCAGCGCATAGAATTGTGACGCGTTGGCAATTTTATCACTATCGTGTGGTGTAGTTCGCAGAAAAATAGTATATTGTGCTAGAACGCTTTGTCTCTATATGTACCTTTTCATTATCTTAATTTTCTTAATTGTTTTTTAAAACACATAAATTGTTTTGTGTTAGATTTCTATCGGATAACTACGGAGTTCCCAAATTTGAGACCAACATTTTGACCACTGCGCTGTCACTCAGTGGCAGACAAACATACTTCGGTGACAGTGGCGCGAACCAACAACTGTAGTGTTGGATTGTTGTTCTGTTCATGAAAAACGTAAGAGTGCACTACACTCTTCTGCCCACCTCTTTGTGGATTACAGGCGTTATGTTCACTAAAATAAATATAATATTCCACTATTAGTAAATAAAATATTTCATTGCCACTATGTAAACCAATCAGCTGTTAAATACTACCAGTATGGCCATGTGTATATCTAATAAATCGATCGAATATGGTCGAATGTTGTGAATACGAGTAGCAGCGCGATTTGGCGAGCGCTAAGCTTTCGGACATCCCTTCTGCTGTTCGCGGAATTTTAATTCGTGTTTTGTATTTGTATTAATTTCAATCCATATAATTATCGTGATTTTTTGAATTTACATGTGTGGACAAAGGTTATTTTTAATTTATTGCATTAAAATGAAAATGTACGTAAAATAAATTCGATGCATTTATGTCTATTATTGTAAATAACTGTCACAACTATCACAAAATCGATATTTATGGTTACAGTGAAATTTATTTTTTCGTACAAATTTTTGCTATTTTTTGTTTGAAATAAACTATTTATTTTTATGCAACGTGTCATAAGCATATTCACGGCGGTAAATCACAATACAGTGTAATGGAAATATATCCTGTACAAGTTTAAAAAGGTTACATGGGGTCGGTATCGCGGAGATAGCACTGGCTGGTACGCGCCGTACAAAAACCAAACTCCACTGCAGTGTGTGACAGCCATGGCGGCCAGCAGGTCCGTCGATAAAACGAAAAACCGTAGACGCAAATCGAAACACGACGACGACAATGACTGCGCGAGCCTCGCGTGGCTCCTCAACTTCAGGCTGGACCAGCTCGTGAACGTGACGGTGCCGGAGGAGGAGGTCCAAGCGAAGGTGCCGGAGACCCCGCCCGCCGCCAAGAAACCACCCTACACCTACCCCGAGTTGATCGAGAGAGCGTTGCGAGAGAAAGGAGAGCTGACCGTGTCCGCCATTTACCAGTGGATCTCGTGAGTGTTTTCTTTTCTTCTCTTTAAATATTTAATCTTTCTAACAGTCGTGAGAATGTTCCGGGAGTATTTGTATATTGGGTGTTTGTTGAAATTGGCCAAGGTTGTGACGATTTTCTATACACTGCAGATAAATGACTGCCCCGCCTTGCGTAATTTGTGTTTTGCATTGTAGGGGTGAAATTATTCGAATAATTTAAAAAACTGCTGCGACATTATCTTGAATTAAATAATAATTTTGTATTCATAGTTTTGTATTTTCATAACCTAAAAATAGAGTAAATTTAAATGTCAAAACACAAATTACACAAAAGGACTATAATATAAAAATAGATTACAGTATAAAAATGAATGTGTGTAATGTTTGCATTTGTGACGAAGTGTTAACAGTGCGTAAATTTCTTCTGACGTCAACTTTGTCATCAGAAATCATTAGTTTTATTTTTAATTTTTACATAGGTGCCCTACCTTATTCGCTGCATTACATCAGGTTGTCTGTTTTCATATGTCAAATATAAATAACGTTTTATTTATATTTGCCTACCATTTGAAGTAAAAAAGTGCGAAATATAATATAAATTTCCTTTTTTGTCACTTCTCAAAAGACACTTCACCAGGGCAAATCTTGTTGGCCAAGGTTTAACTTCGATTGCGTTGGCCATGGTTATGATACAAATGTTAATTTTATTTTATATTTGACTGCCTCGTTGGTCCTGCGGTTGCGGTCACGACTGCCGATCGGAAAGTTCTGGCTTAAAACTGGAGGTCCGGTACTATATTTGTTTAACTAGATTTTTTTGTTAAAGTTTCTAGGACTATAGATTTGTATTTGGTGCATGGTGACAGGCCCAGTCCCTATTCCATAGTGGTACGTAAACGTCCCTGTTGGAACGTGGGAGTTAGTACGCACGCCTCTACCTATATGTATGGCGATTACAGTCGTGCTGTTACGTTTATTTAGAAATCAGAAATAAATGTACATGCATATTTGATAACAAAATGTACAATGATTTCGAGTAAATGCGTCATCTAGGCATTTCAATATTATTTTGCCTTCACACGCGTTTCTCTATGACAAGTACATCACTCCTCACATCTATATATTAGAATTCAACAATTTAGCATTCCCTATAAACGTTATCTAGTATTCTTTATAAACATAATTTTGCTTTTTTCACAATGCACTTCTCCGAATAAAGATTTCCCTCAAATTTACCAACACGCCTCATAACCATTCAAGAAACACTGAACTATGGCTCAGTGCTCGTGTCAAATTACGCGCACAAACAGGTAACTTATTTTATTGTCATCTCGAGCTTGCGGCGTTTTCTGTTACATTTGCGTGAGCGTTTATTTAAGAAAGAAAGAAACAAACAAATGTAATGTCCGTTCTACCCATAAAAACGAGTACCTCTTAAAGAGAAAAAGAAAATGACAACAAAAATGAAAAGAAAACGATAGTTACAAATACTTATTTAGCTTATTAAAATTCAGATCGTCGTCCTCAGTCATTCAAATAAAAATGCTAAAAAATTGACCAGTCTATGAAATGCTGTTGATCATGATTATGATGACGTAATGTGTTTTTAATGTGTAACTAAAATGTATATTTTATATTACAATGACTATTGGCAGCCGACTTAAAGTTATAAGTTATAACTTATAACCATAAAATCGACTTAAAGTATAATAAAATCATCTTAAAATCGACTCATAAAATCATAATTCGACATCATAAAATCGACTTAAAGTATAATAAAATATAGAGATTGAAGGTGGGAATGTGGGGAGGGGGGGGGGGGGGGGGCTAATATTTTTATGTCTTTAATATTTCACAACGTTTTATATCACTTTCGATACACCAGCCCCACATAGCCACGGGCACTATTACGTATATTCAAGTGCTCATATGAAATTACGCGTACAAAAGGCCAAAGTAATGTTATTACCGCGACGTCCGCCGCTTTTATTCCCTTTGTGTCTAAATTTGTTTACGAATATACCAAGTTACCGTACTATGTGTGGATAGTGGGGACGAGAAAGCCTTATAAAAGGTGAATCAGTTCACGTTTTGTATTGTATGTATGGGTAGTTTTGTCAACTTAACTCGGCTATCATTATGTGTCAAAATTAAATTAGAATTGTATTGGGGTTAAAAATTTGGGTTGCAATTAGCATCAGCCTGTCTTCTTCCACTGCTGGAAATAGGACTAGCTTGAGCTGTTCATACCGCCCATGTTGTTGCTCGTTGGAGGTCTGCTCATTCAGCGGTGCCTAGGTAGCCTGCGCTATACCGAGATCAGCCCTTCACTACTCTTGTCTGTAGTACATAAGGTTATACGTATATCGTATACGTCTTTGTGGTAGCAGATATGTTTATTGTACCTGATATACGTTAGCTAAATTTTAAAGATGAGTCATTATTATCAATGCTTCGGGCAGCTTTCCACTGTATTCGTCCAATGTCTGGTTTCTACAATGTGACCTTTGAATTTTTGAATAGTTTGGCCCAAAACCCACCCAAGTGAAGAAATGGATTTCTCATCCAAAGTTGGGACGACTTTAGTCGTAATGACTCCATACTCATTACGCTTGAACTCTTACGGTGGAACGAATTATGTTTTACAATTGAAGGTTTCTAAGATGTCGTTAGACATAAGATTTAGTAGTGATAAATATAAGACCCATAACATGTTCTATATGAAAAATGTCTACAGTGTGCATAGTTTTAATAATCAGTAAAATGAATTTTATTGGTTTCCCCCAAATACAGTAGAAAACTTATTACGCTAGTAATCACTGTTCTCAGATAACTGTTATCAAATATCACGTGGACTCTGATGCTTATCGGTCCGTGACGGGCCGTTATTAATTTACTATCGCCATCGAACGGTATCGTGTTTGTATTGGCCGTCATTGTTCGTGCACCACTACAGCGGGGGATCAGAGGCCGAGCCGTGAGATTGTAGGGTCGATACTCACCACGCGTGTCGTCGTAACGGTAGGTTTAATATCATCACTGTGTCACTGTGAATCTAGTTTCTAGGCAAGCGTGTTGCGACCCAGATTACGTCTCGCTACCAACAGGTGGCATTGTAGACGAACGTGACACTGTAAAGAATGTTTGTAGAATAATTTTATCCTTAATGCAATAAGTTTTGATTTTACTTCGGTATTTGGTCTTTGGTAAAGTTTTGAATTGTTGTGAAATGTTTGTCTGTAATTTGGGTTTTTTTTTTGCTGCTATGTATGAACATTTTACTTAAGTAGTCTTGATGAGTTATCCTGGCAAGTGTTTTGTACCATGTCTAAGCGTGTTTCGGTATAATATCGGTACAATTATTATTAAAATGTAGTGTCTTTTGATTTTAAGTTTAACCGCTTATATTCTAGGTCACTATTGCAATGTCATTTTAGGGTTTACCAATATTAAAACCTCGCGTGTCACGGGCTGCAGACGCCACCACCGTTAATAATGTGGGTTTGTTCAGTGTTCATAGACCGCGAATTCGCCCTGACAATCTATCGAGTTGTATTGGTTTGTAAAACAAACATAGATCAAATTGTTTTTTTTCGTTTATGATTTTAGTAAAATTTTGATTTTGTAAAATGTGTGCACGAGGGACAGCTGATAGGTCCTGGGTTCCATCCACGGATCGGATACGATTAGATAATTACTAGTAGTAGCTCGCTGCCAATAGGTTCACCCCTAGTTCGCGGGACGCATAATGTAACTGGTGAAAGTCGAAGCGCTACACGTCGCGGCCCATCCCTTCGGGGGAATACATGCGTGATGTTGAGCCATGTTACGTAATGATCAAGCCCGCATCGCTTGAGATTATTACACAGTGCATGTCGTCTTATTGGAATGGAGTCAATATCGTGTTCATATCGTGCGGTGCGGGGGTTTTTCGTTCGACTTCAATCATATATCTTGATTACTCGCTGCGCGGATTGTGGCGCGATATTGCACCGCCGCATCCATGTACTTAGACGTGACATGTTATTGCGTTTCCAATGATATTGTCGTATATGAGTATTGTGTTAACTTCTCAGCAACTGATGTATATATATGTATTAAATGATAAACCACGTGCACTATTTCTGTAGCCACTAATATTCTTAAACCTCAGATGTCAATGTGAAGTATGATTATCGCATGTACGGGTACATGCTTTTAAAATCCTTTTTAAATATCGTATATAATGACGATGAAAAACATTCGTTCATAAACTGTACCAATTTAAAATTGATAAGTTAGAGATTTAGGAATCGCACTTACACTCTATGAGTGTTGGGATGATATGTTACATAAAAGTATAATTATAAAAAGAACTATGTGCGCTTTGAGATTTAATATTAATTCTTATAAAAATACAGAAAAACGTAATAAGGAAACCGGCACACCTTAAAGTTTGACATACATAATAATTTTTAAGGCGTTTAATGTATGGCAACCCGCACTTAGCCAATATGTTTTACTAGGGTCTTACTCTTGTCGTTCGAGATGAGATCTTTGTGTCGAACAATGAAGCTGTTATGGTGTCGATAATGGTGACCACGATGTACGATATCCCAGAATCGCAAGCTACGTACTGTGTGATTCGTGTTAAAATGTGAACTTTGAATGTTTTTCGTGTTTAGTATGTACACACCATAACACTTTACCTCGGCGCATGTTTACGTTTCACCTGCACTCGTTCTGGTGATTTAGCACGCAGGCAACGAGCTAATGGCGCCGAATGCGACCGCTTAAAGCCGGATGTCCCGATAATGTAAGCTCCCGCCCGTTATAAACGCCACACCGGCAGCGTTCTAATGTATTAGGGGTTCGGACAACAAATGTATAACTCGCAGAAGTGAACGAGGTACCTGGCCCGAACGCGGGAGCTGTAAACAATGTAGGCGGGGTCAGAAGGTGACAGAGAAAGTTCATTGCTAGCAAGTACTAAATTGATTTCTGCATGTTGTACAGTGTCAAAAACCGCGAGTGTGTTTACAATTGCATTAAATATAGTATTATGATATAATCTTATGTTCCTTACGGTATTTGGATAGTTGGCTGATGTTTAGATAGTTACATATGTTTATAGTTTATTGGTTTTTATCCAAAATTATCTGCAAACGGAGGAAGTAATAAAAAATAGAGATGACCTGACATCTGGTAAACTAGCTGAGCGAAAAGTTGCCTTAACATTGTATTATTGTTAATGAAAAATGTTAATTATGTTCAGACTGAACGCTTATCGTCTAATGTCGCTCCGACTATCGGACGAAGCGTCACGCGTATTATGTTGCTGGTGCGGGCCGCGGCTCATTGCGCTGCAGCCAACTCCAGTTTAACGCCGGATGCAGCGACGCGGCCGCTGCTCTGCGCCACTGTGCCCCGTAGGTGAAACTGAACGCGATGTTTCGTCATGATGACATTTACACTTTGATTACATTGTTAGAAATTTGCATGATATATTTTTAATTTTTACATTCCATTTTTTCGATAGATAGGTCGACCAATATTCGAAAATTGATTAGAAATATGTTTAAATTGAATATTACACCAACATGTTATTGTATCGACGATTGTAGATTTGATTGACATTTAGCGGTACAACATACATTTTACTGCTTATTTTAGTCGCTCATTTTACATTTCACCTAAAATCTGATTACCCATAATGAACAAAGTATGCCAATATTCCATGAAGTTTATGAGATATAAACGTACAGACAGACGGACACATATACGCGGCAAGGCACTTTATTATAAGCCATGCAGCGCCAATGATTAGCAACGATTTATTTTCAAGGGTGGCAAAGTACCCTAACATGACATGCTGTTAGTCACGTGATCGCTGGCCGTGAGCCGGCCGCGTGTCGACGCGGCAGCGTCTCGTCTCCGAACCGCCCTCCGCCGCTCCAGTGAGCATCGACCGGCGGCCGTGCCAGGCGGCGCCGGGCCTCGCGCGCCGCCTCGACGCACGGCCACGCCACGCGATGCGGCCGTGCGTGCGACGACACGCGGAAATTATGATTCATTGCTGGTTATTGGTAAACGGAAATTTTATAATACCGCTAACAGACAATCGTTTTGTGATAACTGTCGTACAACAATGGGCAAATGTAACCTTATTATTTGGCTATTCAATATGCTGGTTGAAATATTTTGTGTTCAATTACAGTCTTATCGATATGAAATTTATTGGTTTGCTATTAAAGATGTAACTATGTAAAGTAAAAAGCAGAGCTAAGCAGAGGAGTCCAGAATACTCCCACGTTTCACCGGTTGCATTTACGTCCCACGGGCATATATGTATACACCGAAACACTACTAGAAAATCTAAATTAGAAAAATTTTGTAGCGCTCGACCTGGGAATCGTATCCGAGACTTTCCGATCGGTAGTCGCACTTGCAACCAACTCGACCAACGAATCAGTCAGATATAAAAAAAAAATGTTTTTTGTTTTTCGTTTTTATATTCTTGCCTTGATAAATGTCCTAAAGTGTGATGATTGTGAAAAAGGATGTCAAATGTGTAAGGTTGAAACATTTCACACTCGTAGATCTCCTTCGAGCGAATCGGCGTGATATATAAAAATAGAACTAATCGATGTGTTGAATTGAGGGCATTTAAAAATGCACTCCCATTTTAAAGATCTGTCGTGTTAAAAACAAAACTCAGTTCGGACGGGCAGTGGTCGCCGCGGATGTTATTGGAACAATTAGCCCGAGCCGCGTCAGTCGTCGGCTGAACGCCGCGTTCAATATGGCAGCGTGCGGATTATCAGCGCGACGGTCTCGCCGCGGCCGCTAATGGGAAATGTGTGTAGCATCGAGAGGTCATTTTCGCGTGTCTTTATTATACTAATGAATCTTAAAAAGCTGATGCGTCATTTGAGGTTTTAAAATGTGACATATGGGAAAAAGTTGTTCAGGGAAGGCTTGAAAGGATGTAGTTATGTGGCGTTTGTTTAAAAAGTAATCGTAGGAAAGCGGGATTAATTAAATGACTAAGTTTTGCGGTCTATATCAATAGACAATATAAACGTTGTTGAATAACATACTACGCTATATGGTAGTGAAGATGTGTGGTCAAGTTTAATGCAGGCCTTCCGCGTTCTTGAAAGACTCGTGCCTTGCAGTGGGACATAAAAAGCTTTGCAGTCGTAGTATAAATAGCCAATAATATATCATATAATCGCCGTGTTAACGTTAAACGAATGCAATATTCCGGCATCCAATCATTTCAATGAATATTCATTTCATTTACCATTGTCCCCGTAAACATAAATTTGCTCAGCTCGCCAACATTTCGATAGCTTTGTGCTCGTGAAATTACCGTATGACGCGTCCGTTTGTGTGAAATAGTTTTTGTCTTCCCCGGGTCCTATTTGTGAAATGTTATTGGCCATCGACGTATAATCCTATTTGAATTTCGATTGTTTTGGTCGTGCGGCGAAACGTACGGCATTGATTTTAATAAGACGATATCATATTTAAAGTAGAAATAATTAAAACGCTATAAAAGGTATATGAATCAATGAGATATTTTGTGAATTAGTTTAAAATATTTATATATCAGTCTAATAAATAAGTAGTCTCCATTTGTTGTTTTTGCTTAATCTGTTGTTAAACGGTTTCATTGTTGTTATAGAATGTCGAATGTTTTTCGAGACCAAAATCCGTTCGAGACTAAAGATATATTCAGCACCGTTTGAAAACTTATATTGTATAGAGTATTATATTGTATATAGAGTATTATATTGTATAGAGATTGTTACATTATAAACATAACGTACATTATGTACATAATGTAAGTCAATTCACTGTCTACTATTAAATAAGTATATGTACTATAACGATAGATATTACCAACAATAACAATTGCAAATATTTACTATATCTATTTTTGCTATTATAGTTCGTAACACGCATCACCACGCCTCTAATCCCCGAAGACGTAGACAGAGGAGTAGGAGGAAGGAGGACGAGGCTAATAGTTCAACCTCATTTGTGAAACATAAGCCTGTAAACATATGGACATTTAACTTTAAATCTCGTACTGTCTTTCTTCTTGCAGCGACCGTTTTCCATTTTACAAAGCGAACGACGAACGCTGGAAGAACTCGGTCAGACACAACTTGTCCATCAACCCTCACTTCCGGAAGGGGGCGAGGGCGTCGCAGGGTGCCGGCCACCTCTGGTCTCTAGCGGCGAACGCCATCGATCTGCTTCCGCTGAGGACTTACCCGACTAATGAGACGACGGAAGAAATCCTTCCGGACGTTCAGGAGGCGCAAATCATTGACTGTCCAAAGGTATGGTAATTTACATCGATATTATTATTTATTATGACTGCCTCGTTGGTCGTATTGGTTGCAAGTGCCACTGCCGATCGAGAGGTTCTGGGTTCGATTCCCGGGACGTACACTACAAAAATTTCTAATTTAGCAGTGGTTGGAGTCTGGATATGTGCCCGATGAATGGCAATAGGCTCACCACTAATTACATAGTGGGACGCAAAGGTGACTGGTGAAACGTCTCCCACGTTTTTTCTGCATTCCTCTGTTTATCTCTTCGTGGATTACAGCAAACTATTATTAAATTACCAAAATTGTAAATATTTCTATTCTAATTCCAGGTAATAGTTTTGGACGAGGCCGCTATTGCAGCCGCGAGTATAATACCAGACCAGGACTTTTTTACGGGCAGCACAAGTAAGTGGATTCGACTTTAATACTCGTATGTAAATGTGCTCTTCAAGACTAGTGACTTATGTGAATAATTAATTACCCCCTTATTAGTATATAGTGGAACTCATACTAGAGGAATGATCTCCGTAGCCTATGGTTTAGATAACATTAACATCTTTATTGCATTACAAACGAGCCCTAATTTAGGTTTCCTTTACTCAGTCTGTTGTTTTCTTGCTCTAGTAGAGTTTGCCGCATACCGGCTGTTTTTATTAGACACGGTAACAAAGAGGAACAAACTCGTTTTTGTCATGTCTCTTCAATTTGTACTCAAGGACATAAAATGTGTTCACTTTGATATTTTAGAGAGCAGCGCCATTGAAAGTTGAAATTGTCGTCACCATTATCTTCAATCCTTTTATCGTGTCAGTACTGGGTGCAGGTCTCCTTTCAGAATGAGGAGGTTTGAGGCCGTAAGCGGACAAGTTGGCCAACTGCGGAATGACTGACTTCTCACTTCTCTCTTTAGAAAGTAAAAACAATAGCAAACAGATTAATACTCATTAATATTTCTTCTTTGTTTCAGTGTTCCTGAACCCAGTGTCGACGGAGCAAGTTGTCCGCGAGTGTGGTCTGATCACTGGGCTCTGAAACTTATAATTTACATGTATATTATATTTATTTAATACGCCAACAAGTATTAATAGTGCGAGTACGTAGTCAAATTAGGATTGAACAAAATGTCATGTGACCATTTATTTGTGAAAATAAAGAAGGTTTTTGTCTAGTACTGGGAGATATTTTAACCATCTCAGTGGTATTATATGTTCTCGAAAGCGATGATTAATTGAAACCAAGGAAGCGGAATAGCCACTTCTGACCCTCGAGTCCCCTAAAAATGACTGGGACGTGTCCTTGTGGAGGATAAACCAAGTCGCTATATTTACAAGTGTACAGTTCGTCGCAGTTAGAAAATTCCCTCACCGTGTAAAAAGACTTTAAAACATTATTTCCAACCTCTATTTTCAGATAGTGGTTTGCATATTTTGAAATAGACAGAAAAAAATAGGCCAATCTTTGATACTTCCTGAGATTGTTACGCTCTCAACATCAATGAACAACATTGCATATAAAGGTTATTACGAGGTTCGTTTTGGGAATAATTATTATTAAGAGTAATAATACATGTTTCACCACTGGAACGCTATTCTCATTTGTTTTGAGTGAATTCCCTGCAGCATGATTCAATTTTATTATTCATGCATGGTACTTGTGATTTATTTATAAACAAATTTATATTCATGTCTTAGCATAATCTTACTTATGAATATTATTCACAGGATTCTAGTCTTAATAAGTCTGACGTAGGGATCTCATTATACTGGATGGAGTCGTTTGCACAAATTTTAATAATAAATTCACGGGTACTTAAAAGCTGCGGCTTTATGATTCTCACTTTGCCAGTTTGTTTTTTTTTTATATTCACATCACAATGTTAACAGTGTACCAAGCAGCATATACATGCATTCAACATGATGTCTCATTGGCCGTTGTCGGGTTTGGCGGAGTTCAATCATTCATGTTTTGAAGAGAGTTGTCATGTTGCTTAAATGTGTTCAACACTATCGTCATCGCCAAATTCCCGCTGCCACTGTTGGGAATAAGGTTCTCCAATAGCACCCCAACGAGCTATACACTTACTAATATTGGAATTGTTAATGTAATTGTAATTAATTAATGTAATTGGTATTGCAATGTAATTAATATAATTGTAATAAACTGAGCTACCGAGGGAATAAATTAACTTTACAAGTGTTCTCTTCTTTCCGGTGATTCCTTTAAATTAGTCCATGTTTGTTTATTAGTGTGTATTTATTATGAAGCGGAGTCGAATGGTTTATTCTTCAAAAATATAAATAATTCGTTAATGATATTGTAAATGAGACAAGTGTATTCCAATGACTTGCCCGTTGGTGCAGAGATTATTGAATCTTGACTGTAGCGTCGGGGGTCGCGGTTCGATTATCACCCAGAATAAATAATTTTGTAATGAGCACAAGTTTTTCTCGTGTCTGGTCGTACAAAAATATATATGTATATATTTATATGGATATACGTAGTGTATCAGCCGTCTGGTTACCATACCACAAACTCTCTTGACGCTTACTCTGGGATCAGGTGGCCATGTGTGGAGATGTCCCGAGATAAAAAAGTGTCGTGTCCTTAATAAAATGTATGTGTTGTTTGCTTGCTCTCCGGGAACGCACTGAATACAACAAGTGGCCCCTAACATCATAAGAATGTTTTATTCAAATCATGTCACGAGTTCATGCGTAGCGGCTTGCTAGCAAGCGGCTTTTGGTATCGTGTATTTGGGTTTTGAATCTGAACCTAGTAGGTATATTCGGGGCAGGCACGTATGTAATTATTACTGAATCTTAATAAAACTTTCATGTGTTATTAAGAATTGGATCTAGATACGATATCTAACGTAAAAACGTAACTTCACGCCTGTAATCCCCGAAAGGGTAGGCAGAGGAATGCAGAACATTCCCACGATTCACCGGTTAC
>DWEI01002032.1:0-15207 GCA_018245875.1 Mysoria ambigua | reverse complement strand
TCACCGGTTACGTTTATGTCCCACTATGTAATAGGTGGTGAGCCTATTGCCATGCATTGGGCACATATCCAGACTCCAAACCACTCCTAGAAATTCTAAATTAGGAAATTTTGTAGTGTTCGACACGGGAATCGAACCCGGGACCTCCCGATCGGCAGCCGCACATGCAACCAACACGACCAACGAGGCAACGAGTCTAATGTTAAAGGCTACTGAAATTATATGTGTTGTACAGGAGGATCAAATTATTATAACGTTTTAGAATTTTGTGTATAAATAAATGGTCGCCTCATTGGTTGTGTTGGTTGCAAGTGCGACTGGCGATCGGGAGGTCCCGGGTTCGATTCCCGGGTCAAACGCTACAAAAAAAATTATTTAGAAAATTTTCTATTAGAAAATTTAATAAGAATTCTGGTAGTGGTTCGGAATCTGAATATGTGCCCGTTATAATAAGGGCAAACATTATAAAGAAATTGCAATTAGTAAATCTATAATTTGTAACTTACTTGAACAATAATATCTTGGCACGGCTAATTCACACCTATCTCATATCAAACTACATAAAATATGAGAACCAGAGAGCTATTATATTATTATTTTAATTTGAGAGCAAACACTTATGCAGATGTTCATTATTAAATATAATAATATTAGTCATAAATTACAAATTAAAAGATTGTTTGATATGTTGTTTCATTAACTAGCAAATGTATTAAATTAGGTTCATTTAGCTGACATACAAAATGTTATCATACCATAAGTAATAAGGAAGAATACTAATCACATATTTCAATATTTTTATGTCTATGGGCATACTCTAAATCCTATATTTCAGAGCTTTGAAACATTCATTTGAAATTCATAGCATTCTAAAAATAAACATATTAATGTACCTATTATACAATGTTTAGAAATGTTGAATAAAACTCAAAGTGCTGAATAAGCTCAAAAAAAACATCATAAAGATTTATTGTTTTATTTGGCTAACAGTGGAGTCAGGGTTGTCAAGTTTAGTGCATCAGGCATGTAATGATATATTTATCAATAAACATAAACATATGTCAGTTTAATATTTAAGGAGCATTATGAAGCAAGCACTAGATTTAGTACAACATTTGATGTTTGAATTGAACATAATGTTGTTTTCAATAGCAGCAGTACATCAGTGAAAATTTATAGGTAATTCTGTCTTATATGAAATATGATTTTAAAAAATAGGTTACATGAAGTATGTGCTTAATGTATCCTATTTAGTAATTATTAAAAAGGGAATTTTCTGGAAATTAAAGTTAAATATTAAAGAAGAATTGATATGAAGCCATTTTAAATATTATTTTATAAATTGTAAACTCTTGATTTATGTTGGCAAAAATGTTTTTTGTGACACACATTTAATTACAATAACTAGTCTGAAGAACATAAATTAGTCAACAAAATAACAAAGGGCATTGTTAGAGTTGCTTTAGAGAAAGAAGTAAGTAAGAATCAGGGCCTATAAAACCAAAATCGACATAGAACAGGTTCTGCTTAAATTGCGTGGGAGTTATAAATATTTATCAGAGTGAATGAGGTTTTGAGTCCTTTTATGAGTAAAATATATGTAAAACAAATTTAATTATATACAGTATGTAAAAATATTAAAATATATTCAGTAAAAGACATAAAAAATAAAAATAATACACACTTCAGTCATAGTAGCTGCATTACTTTGATTGTATATCACGTAACTAATTGGTCGGCGTATCACATAAACGGCACAGTTACATTGTAGAGATAAAGACACGATTATAAAGTGTACACAGGTTGTTTGAAAATAACTTTCACAAATATTTTACTTAAATAATTTACGGTAAAAAAGTTCAAACTCGGTCAACGCACTTCTATCCGTACATGTAGAGCAATTTGCTTTGACGTTGACAATAAATGACACAAATGTCATTTATACGACATTCGTTCTGTCGCAGTCCTTGGTGTTGCTACAACATATGTAAACAAATACATTTTTATTTATATAATCATCTATTTCATAATTTTTTAGTAATTTGTTAGTACTGCATATATATTAGAATATGTATTTATATAACATAACAATAAAGGTCTACTTATTTAGTCATCGATACACATTCATACATATCTTCACTACAGGTCCCTTACGGGGTAGTATTGGAAAAGTACCAAGTACCAAATATCTCTATACTTATAGACTTGTCGCGCCACTTCCAAAATCATCATTCTCATTTACATGTACGCCGATTTCGGAGACTTCCCGTCAGCCCGTATCAAGCTTATTTCATTAAAATAGTTTATAGATAAATACATAAGTAATAGATAGTTATAATTATTAAAATAGTATTAATGATGCCTACTCCGTAAGGAACCTAGTGTGATTATATAATAGTAATTATTTTTATTACAATCAGCCAAAATTGTATAGATTTGCTAAAGTAGTATTTCTTTATTCATACTTTAAAAATGGAATTTTTTGAAGATTTATAAATGTCAAGCTTATCATTTGTCATCATTATTTACATTTTTACATTACATATTTTATTTGATTATTTATTACAAAATGATTTCTAAATTTTTTAAACCTGTTAAACAATTGCATAAGAATGTTCTATTATCACGGAATGTAAAGTTACCGTGCACATTACTACGTAGAGGAGCAGGTGACATGCTGCCTCCTAGCCAATACGACGTCCCCTTGCCGAAGAGATTGCACCTTATGTACGCCTTGAGAGAATATTGGGAGATTATACCGTTGTTTTTATCTACGTGCACAAGTTTGGGTATCATGTTTTTTTCGATTGCATGGGCTTGTAAAAACAAGGTATATTTATTTAGTTATTTAGACGACCATTGTCATCATCATCGTCAGCTTGAAATTGTTGAGAGCATTTGGTTTCCATTTCACCCACCATACCACTGCAGCTGAATACTGGTTGAAAGACTTTTAAAGGATTAGAAATAAATATTGAGAACTTTAAGATATACCGATATAATACAATGCTTTCTTTAATTGTAATATAAATTAAACATATTAAAACACACATATCGGCGCATTGAGATATCTGCTAGATTCTCATCGTAGAATCCCACCCGTTCTGGAGTGGGACAGTGATTAATATGCTATGCAACCCTATTTCATCACTGCAGATTAAAAAATGTTCATCCTTTGTACATTTCTTTGTAGGTGGATGTAGTGTTTTCTAGTCGTAGCCGCATGAATATTTCTCGAACTATGGATTTAAGAAACCCATCAGTCCATAAATTATTTATAATTAATCAACGCTACGAGCCCTGGCCAGAAATGCAAGACGTACTGGACAAAATGGTGATGGCGGAAAAGAGGGCACTAGTGCGCATGCAGTCATGTTCACATGCTTAAAAAATAGAAATATAATGAGGATACATGTATTTTTTAATAAATTTTTTACAATCTGTTACTAATCAAAATTATTTTTTTTCGATAGCCTGTGTTTTATTGCTTTCGTTTGATAATGCCAATGATAATATTATGTTCTTAATATAACAGATGTAAGGTATTTCTGAAGCAGAAAGAGAAACCAGTTAAATGTAAACTTTTGCCGCTAAGCAGTGGTAGTAATTCAAGATTAAGAAAAGTCTTCCCTGAAATTACACATTGTTTTCAACGAAGTCGTAACATTTCCTATGTCACACGTATTTATAAGTAAACTAGATGTGCTCGCTGCTTCGCTCACGTTGAAAAGACTATCACAAAGTTTTTCCCGTGTAAATACGGATATTGTGGGAATTCTAGAATGGAAAGTAGCTTATATGTTGCTCCACAGAGAAAAGAAAAAATCAAATACCTAGGAAAAAAAAATGAACAGGCGAGCTAGGGGTGAGAGCCGAGGGGCCTAACGCGGACGCTACGTCGTCATATCCTACTTATTTCATTTGGATAAGGATTAATATGTTTATTAAAATACCTTCGCAAATAATGTATTATTTAAAAACTATTTTGCTAACCATAAAAATGGTTATAGTGGGTTAACAATTTTGTAATTAATGTTTTTTGAGTATGTTTCACCGTTTACTTAGCGCACGCAAGGAAAGCTTTAAATTTTACCGTTGTCGCAATATTTTTTATTGCTACTTCTCTCCTATTCATCTTAGCGTGATGTTATATGGCCTATAGCTTTCCTTGAAAAATGAGCTATTTAACACAAAGAATTTTTCAAATCGGAACAATATTTCCTGAGATTAGCGCGTTCAAACAATCAAACAACCAATCAAACTTCAGCTTTATATTATTATTATATTTGTGAATCTGACCATGTGTCTATGAAAAAGATTATCACTCAGGGATATTAAATTCGAAATAAAAATAATAATATAACACAACTTTTATTGTACAACCGTTATCACATAATGACAAAATCCCATTACACTTTTTATCTCATATGTAGACATTTAAAGGAACATCCTAGGCTTATACATCTTGGGTGGTTCACCGAAACTAGAAATATCCTTTCCGAGAAGTGTCCTCACTAGAAGATTGCGCGGCGAGAATGGGTTTCTTTTATAAAACAATTTTTTGAGCATTGCGTTTCTCATTTTAAAGTCGCCTTCGGCTAACCGCTTTTGGGTTTTGTGAGAGAACTTCATGGGATCTGCAGTATTTTGCATTGCCTTTTCTTGTAGTTTCTTCCAGTCAAATATGTTCGCCCCATTTTTTGCTTTAGCTGTTTGCGTCGAACTCTGATTCTGTGATGGTTGACTTCTTTTCTGTTCAGATACTTGCATTTTGTTAGTAATTTTTTGTAATAAAGACATCTTTCTAATACTTTGCGTCCCTATGCTCTTCACTTCTATTTCTTTTAAACATACAGGAACTTGTGGCGCTAGATTGCTGAAGTGGGGTTCATAATAATTTGTACAAGGTGACATTGACCCATGACACGGCAACGGGTTATATGAACGCATGCTTTGGTCATGCAAAGTTTTTCCGTTAGAATTATTTTTTTTATTATGCACATGATTAGGTGAATACGATGACCTGGAATGCTGACATGGTGCATGATTGAAATATTCGTTATGGTGAATCTGGTGGAAGGGATATGACGACATAGAGGGAGGCTGGAAATATTGCTGGTCATGCACGTTATAATTGATTAGATTCTGCTGAAATGGTGGTTTTCTCTTTGGTGTAGGAACTTCTATGCCACTAGGGCTTTCGCTAAGTTCTTCAATATCCTCGTTTTTATTCTTTTTAAAAAGTCCGATGGAACGCAACATGTTCGTGAATTTATTTCTCTTCGTCTGTAATTAAATTAAATATGAAAACACACTCAAGGAAAAAATCCAAATACCAGTGGTTATAACATTGTACTCCTACCTTAACAACTGTCGTATCACTGCTGTAGTCAGATTCAGAAGTGGACTGTGTAGTAGTTGCTATTTCGCTACTACCTTTTTCAAGAACGGTATCGGAGTAACTAGTATTTGCTAAATTCTTCTGTGCAGACGTAGCTATTCGAGATCCAATGGCCTCACAACTTTTTGAATAGCATTTCATGGTTGGTGTTCCTACTTTTGCGTCATATTTAGATGCTTCGGAACTGCCACCGACACTCCTTGACTTAAGTGTTTTTGCCTCAGAGTAGACTTTTTGGTTTTTTGTTAGTGTTAGGGTATTGCTTTTGAAAGATTCTTTATTATGTATAGTATTAGGATTTTGTGATATTAATTTATGAATTTCCTTTATTAATTTTTGTGTCTCACTGTTTGTTACTTCCGAATTAGGGGAGTGAATATTTTCACACGTTCTTTCTTTCGAATCATTGGCGCACGTGGCACAGGTAAAACTTGGGCTTGGCACAACAAATCCATTTTGTATACAATTCATTGGGCATATTGGAAGAATAGGATAACAACAAGGATTTGGAAAAGACGGCATATATGGCGGTCGACATTGTCCAAAACTATTATTGTTATTGAAACTGTTGCCACTGCTGTACATCGCATTTCTACTATTCGATTGTTGATGAGATTCATTTAAATTTTCTATACCATATTGAGGTGTACTATTCACATTATTACTTTGTGATGATTCTTTTTTTATTTCAAGTAGAAAGTTTTGTAAAATGTCCTTGATTTCACCCAGAGTTTTATCTGTTTTATCAGCTGCGATGTTGTCTGTGGTTTGTGTATTTAGAGTGATATCATTATTGTTTGTGAGTTGATCATTATTAAGTAGCGCATATTGTACATTTGTTTGGGGTTCTACAACGTCCGTATTGTAAGATTGTAAGATATTAGGGACTTGCTGTTTTTGTATTCGTTCCCCATTTCTATTATGAATAAAAACATCTGATAAAATATTACTACAGTTTCCATGTTGTTGTAATAGTGATTTATAGTGTTTATTGTATCTTATCCGCTCTTTTACGTTTAAGCCTTCATCCTTATCTTCTGTGTGAAGTTGAGCTTGTAGGTTTAACCGCGGTCTTTGTGTTCTAGGAGATGGTGGAACTTCCTTATACCTTTCGTACATTAAAATGTTGTCTTCTACTAATTTTCTTCGTGATTTTGGACTACATTTTTCTTTAACTGGAATGATATCATACATTTCAGAATTATTATAATCTTCAAATCGTTTTCTTCGATTAGAATGTTGTTTATGCTTTCTAGAACTGTAAAGTCGGGTATCGCATATGCTTCGCGTGTCGCTATAGTCATTATTACACATGTATTTAGAATATCTCGGCTGTCTGTGACCTTCGTGACAACAAGAACATAATTCATTATCCTCTTGCACAGTTTCACGAAAAGAAAATTCTTGGTCCCTACAAATTGGAGCAGAAAACTGGCTGAAGTCGGATTCCTTTCTACCGAGTAATTTAATTGGTCTGTATTGTCGTCTAATTATATCCGCTATGAAGTCTTGATCGAGTTCAGGGTGCTCGTGTTTATTTTTATAATTTCGTTTATTTTCTAAAAATCTTTGTTCTACAAGTTGAACATTGCTTTCTTTTCTTAACTTGTGGGTGGTGTCGAAATATTCTCCTTTAAAACTTTTTCTATGTCCGTGTATTTCAGAATACTTTGGATTTTTATAGCGGGAAACGGTTGCAGGTTCAGGGAAAGAATGAAAATTTTTCAAGGGGTAAGAAGATTTATATATCTCTATAGTATGGTGATTTTTACCATTACGCAATGTTTGTTCACTTTCCTGTATTGCACCCAACCTATAATCATGCTTATTTCTCGCTTTTTCTTTATAAGAGTTAATTTGACTCGTCATTTTACTTTCAAATGTTTCGTTATTTCCGTTCTCATTGTTGTCCAGCTGTAATTTGGATGTTGATTTTGATTTTTTAGTAGATGTACAGTAGTGATCTCGTGGAGTTTTATGTAGAACTTTCTTTTCAATTTTTGTCAACGGATACGCCTCAATGTCTTTCTTAAATTCTGCATTATTTTCTACGTGAGTTGATATTGTACTGATCCTTGGCGATTTTAAGTTGTATTCCAGACCAGCCAAATCCTGGCAATGTTTGCCAACTGTATTCAGTTGTTGTTCCAAGCCGACTATTCTTTGTTCCAAGTTTGACACGCTTACAGTTAAAGAAGAATTTATTTTGTTATCCAACTGACATGAGGAACCTGAAAAATTTGGCAATGTTAAAAATTAGTTCAATACTTGGTGTATCTTGAACTAGGCAAAATAATTAAAGTGCCTCATTAGAAACGCATTACTGCGGTTTTAAACGGTTAATTCTTAAACGAACTGCAATAATTTATGTCCATAGAAATAAAAATAAAATTATGTTACATAAATTACAACCAGAAAATTTTATTACCCAAAGTTCGTCGCAGGAAGTTCTTAATAGCGCGATAGCGTCTTTTGGTCCGAGGCGATACACGGCGACGAGGTGTTCTGAGGTTCATCACCCAACCCAGCCGCGCAGACCTTGAAAGAGAATGAAAGGTAATTCTAGTTATTAAACAAGAATAATCTCCAATATAAAATAAAGGTCATATATTTTAAGGCGCCATTCTTGTTCATAAAATGTTGTGAGCCAATAACGAGAAATGTTAGATAAATGTAGGATCACGTAAGATGGATCATTATACATAAAAACATATTTTTCTGCCTCATTGGTCGTGAATTTTGTAAGTGCGACTGCCGATCGGCAGTTCCTGGATTCAAATCCCGAGTCGAGAACTAATGATTTTTTCTAATTTACTTTTTTAGTTTTTGCTCGCAGCCTGTATGTGTACCCATTGTATAGCAATAGGCTCACGACCTATTCTATGTATGTAATGGGACGTAAGTATAACTGGTGAAACGTTGGAGTGCCCTACATTCCTCTGCCTGCTATTTAGGGGTCAACAGGCGTGGTGTTACGTTCGTAGATATAACTATCTTTAACACGCGAATCAATTCCTTCTGACGCTCATTCTTCAGAGTGAATTCCCTGAATGTACGTAATGCCTTTAAAATTTCAACCCTATCTGGTAAATATATCAATAGTATTATAATAATGAAACTATTTGGTTTCACATTTCTTATCCAAACCGCGACCAGTGGATTGACACTTATAACAACGAGCTTTTCAGAACAAAGGTGAATAGGGTTTCCCTAGGCAAGTGTCTTACACTTTAGAGTGCATCTGTTTTTTCCAATAGATGTGTTTGCAGCCTAGCTGCGGCAGCCTATCACATAATAAATCAAATCGAATTTACCCTTTGAATGATACGATATGTTACTGTAGGTGAACAATGGTTTAAAATTTAGCACCCCATTACTGGCGCCCATGGTTTCATATTCTGGGCCACAACAAGAATGTGCTTTTTAAGATTAATTATTATGTTTTATGCCGGTAAAGAAAAATATGGTAAGGGAATCGGTTTTTTTTCGAATTTAATATAAATGTTCTCTATGCCGTGTACAGTCTGACCGCGTCTGGTCAGCGTGGCAGACTATGGCCTCAACTTATCATTGTAAGAGAAGAGCTGACTGGCAGTAGAACGGTCGAAACGGTGGAAAATACACATGTTGCTTTGACCGATACTAAGCAAATTGAAAATAAATTCTGATAACTAAGCTACACATTGGGGAGGCCCATTGTATAGTTCGTCTCAATGCTAGTATATAAGGTTTGATGTACTTTTTGTTACAATTGGTGCACGTTTGATTTAGCCACGGAATCGTTTTGGCGGCTTCATGGTTTAATAATATGGGCAGTGACAACGTACTCTTATGCCGATATTGCTACGGGCGATACGAATACGAGTGCAAATATAGTCCTCACGCGTTTCTTTGGTATCTTATTTGAATATTCAGATGCTGAATAGCCAGGATTTAAACAATATTCTACATCAATGTTACCACTGAAAAGCTCGAGGAGCGCTACTCCCGTGGCGCGTGGTATCCCCGTCTCAGCTGGAAACCAATTTACGGTCAACTGGCTTGCTGGATTCGTTGAAAGCAGCGTCTAGTTTTTAAGGTTTTGCAGTTCCTTAATATTTAGAATGTTTTCTTTTCAATCGAAGACCAGACCTTATGTGATGACTTATGTAATGTACAAACATTTTTCTGATGCGCTAAAAACAACAGGCCTTGTTTTTTGTAATTTATCATCGGACCTGTTTTTGTTAAAGTAATTACGGCTAATGTCAGGCAATTCACTAGTGTGTAGCCTAACACTAGTCAGGACAGTGCCCAAAAGGTGTTATAGTCATGTATGAGGTCAACGTTATCATGCCCATTTATAGTAGGGTCTTAGATTTAAATGATTATAAAGCTACTACGACAATTGATGTATTTTTGGTTTATTGAGCTCGAATTAGTGACTTCGGAACCATTTACTGTACATCCTGTTCTATGTCACTTGGAAATGGTTCATATAAGATACTCACGGACATGTGACATGGTCCATAAATATAACAATCTGCACTCAGCGAGGAATTACAGTCATCGACAATATGCCTAAGTATCTATGTTTCACGTCTTCTTTATTTTAATTTTCAAGCGATATGAATACCCTTAAGTATTCTAACGAGCAGGCTCCAGCAGATAGTCAGCGTTATTACGATGGGACACGTCGAAGGTTGTGAGACAAAGCATCCAACAACGACTTGAAGCAAAGTGGATTGTACGTGACAGGCCCTTGACATTGGTCGCTCGCGGCCGTGACGCTAACATTGTGGTTTTATGCACAAAAGGCGTTTTATTTTTCACAAACAGTGGTTGTATGTTTATTCATGAACATTATTCATAAAGTAAATATTTATTCAAAAAGTATCACTGTGCTAAATATTATCATTATTTTTTGCAAAAGTTCGTATTTAATGCCCACCGTATAGAGTTTTATATTAAAACTGAATATTGAATTATACCCATTTGACACAAATATTTAGGTATATGATATGGTCCCCCTATTTGTTCCAAGTTAAAGAAAATATTCAGCAATCACCTGCGTCTATCACACCAGCTCCATGGTTACCGTAGCACAGGCTTTTCGTAGCTTATTATCAGATGATGTCATGTCGTGTCATGTCGTGTTTTTACAACATAATGCACAACCTTATTTGCAATTTATGACAAAGCTCTTGTGTCATCCGTAGGAAAGACTAGTACACAGTATCCAGTATTACATAGTCGCGATAGCTCTGTTGCGGGGTGCCAAATTTCTCTTTTCTACCCTTAAAACCTTGAAGTAGCTCGTCTACATTCTGCAGTCAATTCGTTCACTCATATAGATGTTCGTCATCAATTACCAAAGTTAGTGAGTAGCTTCCGCAAGGGCAGCTCTCGGATCGATTGGGGATCAAAATGACGATGTATGATACAATTGGGTAGTTTCTAAGTGACATTTCACTAACCGATATTATTGGACTGTATCGTTGGACGGAGCCACCGCTCCGTGTCGCACCACGGTCTTCATGCTCGGTACGCTGCCACAGAATTCCCGATTTAATGAGCTTAAGATTAGTTGTATTTTATGGTTAATTACAAAATAATAATTATAATGTTGACTTTTGAATTTCACTAATATTTATTAGATTGTCACAATATTGTTCTATAAATAAAATGACATTGTCGCTTTTACTATAAATCGTTGATTATAACGAATATTATAGAGAGTGCGTGAGGTTTTCGCATTACGTTCCTTTCTTAAAGTTTTTTTATAAACATGTTTTAAACTATTACGCTGATTGATATATACTAATATATATTACATATGTGTATTTGTCGCACATACCGCGATTTTATTATTATATAAAGATTCTATCGAAGAACATGGACATTTATATTTAAATGTGTAGATCTTAAGTTATGTAGGTGTACTAAAAACGACAATGCAATTGAAAATTTAAATTCACTTCGGTCTTCTTAAAATTAAAAACTTTCAGTTTGTTACAAATGGCAGTCAAACAGTTTACTGCTTTTAAAATCGCTGTAAACAAATAGTAAAGTTCAGCTGTTATAATAAAATAAGTTCAAGAGATAACCGTCAAATTTGCTTTTACTTCACAGTTCGTTCGTTATTCATTGTTTGCTATCCCGGTTAAATGCCGGGAGATATACGAACTTATCGCGCTACCTTAACATTGCAATAGATGTAGCCGCACGGCGTCGGCGACGTAGCTACATACATCAACTACCAAACTCATTTACGCTACAATCACCCCTATACGAGTGTTTCAAAGTTCAAAATGGCACAAATAGAATGGCTAAATGACAGCGCCGCCGGGTATACGCATCGCATCCGAGCGTTCCCAACTCGCTCCATTGGAAGTCGGGAGAAGGAGGTCAGTGTGCGCGGGAAGTGGGTCAGGGCGGATGCACCGCGCGGCTCGGAGGCGGTCGCGCGCGCTCGGCCGCACTCGGCGGCGCAGGCGCGCGGCTGCCATCGATCGCCGCCCACGCGGCGCAGCGCTCAAGTGCTCCGCGAGTCACGACGCGAGTCCCGGGCTGTGCCCCTCGAAGATGGCGGCGTGAGCGCGCGCCCGCGGCCTCCGGCGGTCATGCCGCGATGGCCAGAGAGGTAACCGCGCCGTGACCGGCGCCCCCGCTGTCCTCTTACGTAATCGGTGATCACTGACACGCCCGTAGACATGGTTATTATCGCCGCCTCTAGCGTGCGCTCGCCCGCAGCCGCCCAGCCGCGCGCCCCCGCCGCGCGGAGCAGTCGCCCGCGGAGCCGTCGCGGCCGTCGCCCGTTGCCAATAACTAGTACCGTGGTAGCAGTGCGTTCCCATGAGTCGATGATGGACGGCTCCTGCCCCCGGCTCGGAGGCAGCAGTCACGCGGTTGCCGCAGCCGGCATCTCGCTCGCGCGCGCCGCGGGATGTATGCGCGCGTCTCGTTCCCTCTGCCGTAAACGCTGCACATGCAACCTGCATTGTTCAAAATCTGTGCTAGATTACATTGTGCCCTTATGTGAAATTCTTTTTATAACTATTCTGTGTTACCAATAAATGCAACGTTCGTGATTAACTGTATGTTCGGTTCTATTTTAGTGTTAAAAGATAATTAATGTGTTACATATTCGTATTTGTATATTTCATTGATAGGCTTCGTGACGGAAAACCGTCTTTCAATTAATTATCTGAAAGTTTTGAGGTTCGGTGCATTTGAACAACTCTATTAAATATGACAGTCCAACAGCTAGAACAGGCGAAGATACGTTCATTTTATTAAAATAATCCCTTTTCATAATTAGCCTAGGGTACAGCGAGGATGAACACTGGCTGAGTACAAGATATACAGTTGTGGTAACTAGTGCTACGGTATATCGGCACATGCGTTGTGGCCGCGGGCGCCGCGCGGCGCCAGGCGCGAGCATCCACGAAACAGCGGCCTCAGCACAGCCTCACGGCATTCCGCTTGCCCTCACAGCATACCGACTTACTCATAGATTCGGCATTTTACCGTGCATTTACATGAACATTATAAAACACCTTCGTAGCTAAGCACGATAGGTACGTACTTAACTATGAATTGTGCGATGATAGGAAATCATCGTATGTGTTTGTTTCACGATTAAACCGTGTTTGTAGAATTGCATTGAAAATGTATTTAGAAATGTATGTTCTGTGACCAGTTTTATTGGTCGCTCCGCGGGGCGGATGCTGCGGACAGACCCGTGAGCGTTATTTAATTGGCAAAGACTAGTAGGTACTTCTTACAATTTAATAATTTATTAATAAAACGTAATTTTTATCCAACCATTATCTTTACTGAGTCAAATATAGTGATGCAAAAAATGTAAAAGCGTATTGTCTCTCCCGTTCGTCCGACGTCAGGCTATTGCTGTACGGAGGCATCTCCCCAGGCGCGACTCGGAGCTTCGTCCTCAGTTCCTTCACATTCTTACCATGTTACATCAGATGAAAATAGAACACATCATACATAACGCTACAATAGTCCCGCCCGCGTCAGGTGAACGATAATTTATCTATATGAATACTGCAGTAAGTGCATAATGTTATCACAATTGTATTTTTTAATGATGTTTTATTACATTTATCCGTGCTAACGATCACATGGAAGGTATGTATCTATACACAAGTATTATTATGTTTTTTTTTAATTTTTATTTATAAAACAAAATGCATTTAAGTTGTCGGGGACATATCCGTTTTAAAATCATTTGTTTAATCATTTGTAGCGCTTGTAAATATTACATTTTAAAGACGATAAAATGAACGATTGAAACACAAGTATACGGTTTAAATCGTTAGTGTAATGGGACTACAGTCTCTTCATCATAATTATTTAATAATTATTCTGTATATAATTATTTTGATACATTTTGTTACAATTGATTAAATTATAAAAATTAATGTTCTTGATTATAACGTTCTTTGTAAAGGTAACACTAATTTGTTTCCATTGCTAACAACGTGTTCTTTCCATATTATCTGCGGGTCTTCTGCTGTCTCCAGGCTGGGTGTACAACCATTCTCTTGGCGTTTTGCATTCTCGCAGACAAGCTAAAGATTTTCCTTTACCTCTTACCCATTTCGCTTCTGATATTGTCTATATCTTTTCATTATTATCTCATTACGCCAGGTCCATCGCGGGTGAGCAAAGAGCCTACTCTCAGAGCGCCATACTCTCCATCCTTAGGGACCTGACGAGCGTCGTCCAAATTTACCGTGTACTTTTGACTTTATTTTTTGTTTGATAATCTACGTACAATGTACTTTGGTAATCTATTTTCTCAAACTGCTCAAAGTATGCTACATAGGTCAAGCGAGTCAAATTTGCTAAAAAATAAGATATTCCACAATAATCTGATCCAAACATATAACACCACACTTGCGTCCAAATACCCGACTCACATAGGTGTGTGAGATGGAGCAACAGCAAGTGGGAGCTTGGTGTTGCTATATTTTCACGAAGGTTTTTTGACTCAACTTTGGCGCTGTTACAATAATAATAACACTAAACAGACCCACCCCACGCGAGCGTACCGAAGTAGTATATGTACTGCGGAAGCGAGTGCATCTACGGTATACTGAGCGACTGAGCATCGGTTCAGGCCGTGGCCTACTAGAATTGTACAATAGTATGTACAGCCGCGCATTAAACTCTTATAAAACCAAATAACCCGCCATAGCTCAGTAAACGCCTAAAATTGCGCAGATAATCGACGAGTGAAAAGTGATTTATTTCCTCTCTAAATTAATTTTTGTCACCTTGTCCGATGTATTTCAAAAAAACATTCCTATAGATAAACTTAACACCCACTGCAGGAACGGGCCAGGCGAAACCCAAGTTAAACAATCTTCTAAAGATGTACAAAAAAGCTAAAAACATGTACAAGGTAGAAATAAATATTAAGTCTACATCTAACGAATGTAGGAATACTTCCCTACATGCATATATTTAGTAAATGAAAAATGTTAAAATTTGACCAGTATTCTTATTCGACACCTAAACGTTACGGAATAAAAAATATAAATACATTACACAAGCGAAAAAAACAAATCTATCACATTATTATTTTTATTACATCACGACACTGTCACGCCAGCTGCCCTACGGGTCATGCAGATGCTCTGACTATAAAATATATCTATTCTTAGAGACCTTACTCGCTCCTTTTTATTTTGTCTCAACATTAATTTTAATAAAGATTTCGCTATATCCCTTTAAAACGCTGCCGAGATTGAAGGTAAATAATTGTAGTAGAACATTTCAATGCTATGTACATACGAGTA
>DWEI01002031.1:0-15209 GCA_018245875.1 Mysoria ambigua | reverse complement strand
GTCTGGATCTGCCCAGGACCCCCACATATCCATCGAGCTCCCCCGGGCGAGATGGAATGGGTAAATCCATATCCTGACGTAAAAAAAAAAAAAAAAGGGTACACAAGTTTTAGTATCCTGCGATCCTTAAGAATTAATTCAGCTCACCGCGTGTCGTGACGTCATATGAGAATATGCCTAGAATTTTCATTTTTCAAAGTCTCCAGAAGTTGCGTATGTGCGCGATTTTCTTAAAATTTACTGAACGGATTATTGTACGATTTTTAATAAAAGCTTGTACAATTCTAGAGGAAGGTTTAGATTAATAACATATTATCGTTTTATGTACGTAACATAACGTCACGCCTGTAATCCCCGAAGGGGTAAGCACCCACGACTCGGAGCCTATCGCCATGCATCAGCAACATATCCAGACTCCGAACCGCTACTAGAAATTCTACATTTGAAAATGTTGTAGTGTTCGACCCGGGAATCGAACCCGGGGTCTCCCGATCAGCAGTCGCACATGCAACCAACACGACCAACGAGGCAGTTATTTACCGACTGTTTGTAAAATCTTGCGGCCGAAGCCGCAAGCACAATTACTTAATAATAAATTGGTAATTTTATTGGTATTTTTGGTTTAAATACGATTTCTGTAAATTAGTTTAAATTTTTTTTCGTTGGCTGCATTTATTGTCTACTGGTTGCAAACAGGATTGCCTATCAAGAAGTCCTGGATTCAAATACCGGGTTGGATACCACTTTATTTTTTTCGCTTGAATTTGTAATCAAAATTCTCATAGTCGCTCGGTGTCTGAATGTATACCAGGTGTATGGCAATAAGCAAAAAGTGAAGCGTACTGGTGACTGGAACTGTATTAAGCTTTTCTGCAAACCTCTTCAGGGATTACAGGCGTGATGTTACGTTTATTACGTTTACGTTAGTTGTGCTTACTGTTAGTATTATACTTTCGAGAGTGTGTCGGTCGCCTGTCGCATACCCTTTGGCAGTGCGACAAATTGGTACAACGTTGAAACTAAAGCAGCGTTCTTTCGGATTATTTAGTAATCTTAAGCGTTACGTAAACCTGTAGTTAAAGAGGCCCTATATAGCTGATACAACGCGAACATTATTATGTATCGAATCTTATGTGATAATCTCAACCGATTTTTTTTGTGGAGACGCGCTTTGATACAGTAATTAGGAAAAATGGTACATGGTCATTAAAAAAATATCACCATCTAGAACTTTCCTAGTCTTTAACTGATTAGGAAAGCTTAGAATAAAAGGAATTGAATAAATAGCAAGTCTATTCATGATGTAATAAATAAAACCTTTGGTTAAGTGATGTTAAATTGGAATAAAAAAAGAGTCGCTGATTAGATACTATTTCACCGTTAGATGAATACATACTCTTTGTAAACGAAAACTTTGAAGAAATTCGCAATAGTGCTGCGTGTAACTGATAAGGTTCCAAGAAATGGACTTAGACACTCAGTCGATTTTAATTACTATGACGTAATGTTGTCTGCAAACGAGCAATGGCGAAGCGAAACGATCCAACCGGTTTAATGTCTATCGCAACGCCATAAACTCAGAACAAACGAACGTCGAACGCGAGGAGGTTCTGATATAGAGATCTGAATTTTATCGCTCCTAACGACGCGCAGTTGCATCAGCTTCTAGGCGGAATTAGAGCGAAAATCTACATTACCAAAGCACGATGCGGAACTGGTACTATCGATATACTGTTCATCTAAAACGTGACCAGAATGTGTACGGCCGGTGAAGGAAATCTTTAACTGTCTAGTTTTACAACGACACCACTTGCATATTCAAGCCGGTTGTCTACACCGATTTAAATGTTGTTTACATATGTCAAAAAAGTGTATTAATTAAAATACACTTGAAGTTTATTTGATGGATGCAAGCAAACAAGGCGATAACATTCATTTTATATAATAATTGTTTCCTGTAGCTGCCGTTGGCGTCCACGAGTTACGTAAACGGTTACAAGGTAAGTCTTGTGAAATTAGTTTCAATATGTCGCCTTAATGTATTGCCGGAAGAAATCACACATCCACACACATTGGTGTATTAAAAATCGAACATGTCTGTAAACACACGCGCGAGTTCTTTTAGCGCGTTGGTTCCGTGATTCGAGCGTCGTCACTCGATCTAACGGCATGTCAATTTGTGACAATCACGGTAATAATTGCGTTAGTATATTAGAAATCGTAGCACCGTTCACGTAACCGGTCGTCGAGTATGCATTGCAGTTCGCACTGCCTCTTGTAGGTACATTCGAAAACGTCTAATTATAATAATACAAATCATTCCATTTCGCGGGTATCTATCTAGAACAGTTGTACTTAGAAAGATTTTAGCACGCAACAGAAATGTTTTAATGATAATATTTTTATCGCGCTGTGTAATTAATGAGGTATGCGAAAGAGTAGTGGATGGCGTTTTAATCGAATACGCTCGTTATATGCAAGTGCATAGAGTTCAGCGAGCTGTGAACGGTGTTGTGTTCCGATTACTTCATAATGTTATTTAATACATAATGATCCTTTATTTAGCGGCGGATTGCTCGTGTTGTGCAAAATGAACTCAATATGTGCCTTTTTTTTCCACCGACAATTTTATTGCTAAATGTATTATATCAATTAATATTGTACAATTATTTTAAAATATCAATGTAAGGATGAAATTGAATAAAAGAATAATATAATAATTAATTTCAACATTTATTAATATCACATTTTCACTGGGACTCAGTCAGCGTTCATATATTACTACCGAGAATCAAGGGAGCGGACACACTACAAGAAAAAAAAAGTAAAAACGAACAGACATCAACATAATCTGCTATCGCCGCGAACCACGCAGGGAACACCATGTATACATAATTTAAATTCCAAATATATAATAAGCTGTACAGCCCTTTGTAACAACGGTACATATTATGATTATACTATGAGAATTCACGGATTCCTTAACCAATTCAGTAATTAAACCTACATATGTCAGGTACGTTTCGGTCGGTCAACGAAGCCTTATCTACCACAAAAGCTAAAGCCAAACAAACATCGGCCACTGGGAGTGACTGCGGTTCAATAAAAACTAGATACGTTAACAGGCAAGACACACGCCTAAAATACTCGAGACAGCGGAGTTAACCGCTTGCCTGTGGATTTAGGGGACGTTCCTAGTAACTGTCATATTTGTATCCCTCTCCGCTCTCTCCGGACAGACCGTGGGCTTGTTCGGCGTAGTAGTGGCCGCCGGTCTCGGGCTGCTGGATCTCAGCGTACGCCTTCAGACCCTCGCCGCCCTCGTAGCCGCCGGCGTAGTTCTCGTACCCGCCATGTTCGTACCCGCCATGTTCGAACCCGTGTTCGAGACCGGCGTTCTCGAGGCCGCCGTGCCCGAGGCTGCTGTGCTCGAGAGCTTGAGCGAGGTGCTCAGTGTCGAGTCTGTGGTCCTCGAGTACCAGACCGTGACCGTGGCTCTGCTCAGTCTCAGGGTGGATCTGTTTCAGGTTCTGTTCTGACTTTCCCTTCTCCAACGGGTGCTTCAGCAAATGGCTGTGTTCCTTCTTGACATAAACAGGCACTGGATGGAAGTGTTCGAACTTGATGGACTGGTGAGACTTGGCATGTTCATGCTGGATCTGATGATGATGTCCGGATTCGCCGATTATTGCGTGATTGTCATATTTCTCTTCCAACTGGGGCACTTCATCGTGAATGATGCCCGGGTAGGCTGTCACCACCGCAAGGAATCCCAAGAAAATCTGCAAAATACACCGTGAACGATTTAATCAGCCATTCCATGTCACTTTGATTAAATTTAATGATTACCTAAGTATGTATAAGTAACAAACACATTAATATTTGCAATCTTATTGAATATCGTTCGAGTCGCAAAACAAGAGAGAAGAGAATACAAAACCGATAAATATTGATACAATGTAACAATATCTGGTGGCGTGAGGAACGGCCGTTAGCGCTTTACGTAACAAGAAAGGCTTCCTATAAGTCAGCGCGGTATAATGGTGCGGCGAGCAGGAAGCGTCTTTGACGCTCCACTGGATATACACATACATATTCAGACACTAAAACGCATAAATATTAACCACTTTAAATAATATGTCGATTTCAACGCAGTTTTTAACGAGCGTACAAAAGACGTATGTTTAAGCGACAGTATAGGTAGACCATGTCCGTAACATAATTTGGATGGATACCGGGATTGTTTCAATGTCAACGCGTAGATGGGATGCGATACACCGGGATTAATGTTACCAATTTAGATTCTCGATCAAAATAATTTTAAACGTGCGGTGCAACTCAGACCGCGTTCAGATGGAAGTAGCTCTACCAAAGCTACTTTGCGGCAGCAAAAGGTTTGACTTTAAAACCAAGCCGGGTAGCGCCTGCTCTGTGGATGCGATAATCCCAGATATCACGCTACTGGTAACACAGTCTATTGCTTAGCTTGACACCATCACAGTGAACACAAAAATATTTACGCACGTGGTATTTCATCGCTGCGGATTGAGTACTTTCGGTCACAACTCCACGAGAGGGTGGTTGGTAATGCTGGCATTTACAATTTGCATCGCTTTTATACTCAGTTTCACTTAGCGGCCCAGTGTGTGTGTGAGTGAGTGCTCTGTTTTGTAGTTACGTGCACTGCGAACGGTACATTGGCTCTCCGATCGCGTCTTAGAACAATTGATAGAAATTCGTGGGAGATATATCAAAAGAAGTATTATCACAGACCCATTTAGGCATTCGTCATTATCATGTAACGTGTCTAATTCTTGTTCCATAACTGTTATTGGTATTAAATAGGTCGGCTGGTTTACATTTGGTTTCAAATGTTGCCGCGTCTACGATTATCCATTCATACGTTTCTACCGTTTCCATTATCATATTTGTTGGTAACTTTCTACTATATTTTTTATATACAGGTTTCAAATTTTAATACACAAGGGGAGGGTGATTACAGAGTTTAAAAATTTAGATTTTATCCATTGAAAGTATTTTAATCGGGATTCGAAAACCGACAGATATATAAAGTAAGTCAGCAAATGCTTATTAAAAGTTTTTTTGTGACTCAATTTATTGTATTTTATTATCATGAGAAAGAACCGGATCAACTGAACTCGAAGCCAAACAATTTTTCGTCGTAATAATATACATAATGAAAACATATGTAAGAATTACGAAATATTCTGATTGTAACTAAGATGTGTAATTAATATTAATATCAATAAAACTATAAACGAATGTATGAATGAAGTATAAATAAAAATTTTTTTTTTGGAGTTTCAATAGCAGATCGTGCGATCACGCAACCGACTTAAATATATGTTCTATTTTTTATCTATGTTATATGTCTTAGTTTTTTTGATGTATTTTCGATCTTAATTATTTTTACATGCGTAGATATAGGTTCAAGATTATTATCATTTCTTTGTTATAACTTTTATTTCAATAACAATGTATGGTTTAAACTATTGTGCAATATTTTGAACCACCATTAAAATAATAACATTAAATTGACATTGGTCTAATATTCAAAAATGAATACATTGATCTAGCACATATTTATGTAGCCCGAATGTTTTTATGATTAATTAATTTGATTAGTTTAGTAACAGTGGAAAATTATATTTAGTAGATTGTAAATTAATTTAAATTAATTAACAGGTCTAGTTTAAAGAAAGAATGATAAAACTTAAGTTCTTTACAATGATAAGCTCGCATAATATTTGCGTATTTGGAATTGTGGTTTGAAACATATATAAAGACGCGAATTTTGAAGGATGCAGGTCCCGAAGATGTCCATAACGGAGGTCAACTCTGACGTAGAAGTGAGAAGTTCCCGAAACGGGCAAGTGTTTAGGATGCAGATAATAAATGTAGAAGAAGCAATTAGGTTGTAGAACAAGCCGTCAGGTCTGTAAGCTTAGATAATTGTCATTTGATGTTCTCTGTCTACCTCATAAGGCACCCAGCGTATTGGTGTGATAATAACCCAATAAAACTTCATCACAAACTTTGAACACTTATCTATTCTCTTAAGATGTGAATTTAAAAATAAAGGTCGTAAATAAGGCTTCTGTTAGAAACATAAACGATATAATTTTACTATTTTAACTTAATAAGTAAAAATTCTTCATTCAGAAAGATTTTAGTGAATGGATATGTAAGTCTTATAAAACTTTGTTCAAATTGTACCGTTCAAATCTTTTTTGATTTGTCTCCGCTGTGGTGGATCAGTCAAACAGGCTGGACTTTTATTTTTTTCATAAATGAATAGCAATTCTCGTTGTTTCCATTAAGCTAAAGTCTTCAGTGTTTGTTCACGCTTTTGTACTCGTGTGCTACTACATATATAATATTGTGTACATGTAACCATGAAATTTATGTTAATAACTAGATACAATTATAATTTATTACGTTCAAACTGTATCGTTCATTCACCCGCCTCGTAAGCCACGAGTAAGAATTTAAACAATATATTTTCGTGTTATTAAAATCACGTGAATGGTGTTACAGTACTTTCGTAAGAGTATTTGATTTAATAATAAAACCTCCTGCGCCTTCCGCCCTTAAGAATTAAGATTAGGTATGAAAAAAAATGACTTTTTTTAATGATTTTATAATATATTCATTATTCCCATACCAACCAACGTTCTACAAATCGTTCAGAAAATGTGCATATTAAGCTATTGACTGTAAGTTGGATTTTTTTTGTATAAAAATAATGTTTAATTCGGCTATTGATTTTCTGCCTCCCTCATAAGTATTCCCTCATGTTTCTGTGTCTATCCTTAAAATTAGATTTATATATACCTGATCAACAACTTCAAACGAGGGGTGAATGGGAATACTGCTTAATGTATAATCTATCAAGTAACTCTGAATGATGGCAAGCGCGTGTGATAGGTAGACGAAGGTATCTATGAGTACAGTGAAAATAGCAATGTAGTCGAAATAACAGCATTTGATGTGACATCTAAAACCGCTTGGATTTCACTAATTTTGATTCGCAAAGGACAATAAAATTTCGCCAAATCGTTACACAACAGTCGGCATGCAATAAAACATATTACCCCACTCATTGTTTTACTAATGATTTGAGCAAATGTAACATTTGGATCAAGGTTCCTGTGTTGGATCTTACGATTACACGCGATAGATAATTATATACGATCATTTAATTTTATACTTTTTCGAAGCTCGTTAAGTAATATTTGATTTTAATAAAAGAGTAAATCAGCTTATTAAATGTAGATAATTCTGTTATTTTTATAAAAACATTCCTACGGGGTCTTTTACGGGGTAGGCACAAAGCGAATACCTCATTCCTTATAGACCCAAAGTTCTTCTATATTTTTTACCTTTTTAATACTTTTGCAATATTATGTGTAGATATATTCGATGTTTTCTAATAGTGATATGGGTAAGGTCTATAATGTACTATAAGAATCTACTGTAGAAATATGTATGGAAAATAAAAAAATATGGCAAAGTCCAAGGCAAAAAGGTTTCCTGCTCGATCGCTTCGTTGATCAAGTAATTCTAAACATAGCAGAACGAGAGGCTTTGGATTCAATCCCCAGATAGGGTGCGGTTGAGTTTTGTAACTTGAAAAACCATGTACTAATAATTCCATGGAGTATTTATGCTCAAGTAGGAGTATGAATAGGCCCACCTGTATTCGGATACGCAACTGATAAAACGTGGAAGTATACGACACCCCTATATCTACTGCTTAGTAAATTACAGTTGTGTTGACATTTAAGATAGTCGAAAAGAAACTAAATAAGCTGTCATAATCTCTTAGCGCCAAACTACCTTACAAAAATTCAATTGAGACCTCCTCCATTTATAGATAGTAAAATAGTGACGTCATCTCATACATCAGTTTTTCTTTGAATTCAATTTCCTCAATAAATAGGTTTAATAAATGTAAGGTATGTATGTATATGAATGAAAAATATCCGATTTCATTAGAAATTGTATGTCAATTCGATAACGAAACAAAGAGAACGTACAAATCAAAATATGAACGTTTTGAAGGTAAAAAAAATATGAAGAATAAAAATGGTACTCGATGAATAATAAAAATACATTCATCCAATTGCGCCAAGCGCTCTGTTTTCGAAAAACGGTAGAGCGGTTGCTTAAACCAAATTTATTTCAAAACTGAAATATTTGTATACGATTACAAATAAATACACGCTATTTCAAATATATATCGTCATTATTATAAATAATAAGATTAATGCAATCGGTATTTAAATAAGAAGTATTTTAGCTTTAGACATTAACTCAGTCAATCATAGTAGCATCTGAAACGTAACTTTACGCCTGTAATCCCCGAAGGGGTAGTTGCATAATAATAATCATAATAATCATAGTTGCATCTGAGCTCAACTTAATGTATTTTTAACTGGTCGCGGGTTATCATACTTTTAACCTTTGTGTTATTTATAACCTAGTTAGGACAGACAAGTTTTCTATTCCATTAAAAGTTCTTATATCTATGGTTTATTAAATCACCATACAACAATGAACTCCGCAACAAAATATTGTTTCATTAAATAAAAACACTAATTATAACATCACTCTCGTAATTCCGCGAACGGCTAGACAGAGAGGTGTATTACTCTCGCTTTCAACCAAGCATATTATATAAGACCCCCTGAATAGGGTTTGTGCGTATACACCGGGCACAAATGCACACTCCGTGCTATTATCGGGAATTGCAACCCAATAATACTTCGCCCTATCCGCTTATCGAATCCAGGACATCTGTTAAGTAGTCGCATTTGTAACCATTAAACCAATGACACAATGTAACATGACGCCTATAATCCCCGAAGAGCCAAACAGAGGAATGTTTCACCAGTCACGTTTACGTCCCACTATGGAATAAGTCTCGCCGTACATCGGGAACATTTCCGAGCCACTACTAGGAAATGTAAATTAGAATATTTCTTACTCCCTGTCCTGGGATCTGAGTCCAGGACCTCCCGATCAGTAGTCGCGCTAGCAACCAACACGACCAACGAAGCAGTCTTTCGAAAACGCATGTAGGTAAAGTAGGAAACGATGATAATAACGAAAAACTACATCACCTGACTGCATACAAGAAACTACGGGTAACGTGAGACTCGGTCGTATTACGTTAGACGTTATCTCGATCGCGTAACTGACTTATTATTCGACATTAATTGTCCCTACGCTTGTTACTTGCGCAAGTGTGATTGAACAGTTAACGAGATAAAAAATTTAGAATCACACTTCGAGGAATTATTGGCATGAATCTTCCCGATAGGGGGGATTCAGCCAGCTAAAAAATCGCTTCATATTTAATTCGAATTTTTCAATTTTTTTATGTAGTTATGTATATCGTTTGCTGTTTATATTTAAATTGTCTAATTGCTTTAATATATACAAGTCTTAAATTTGCCTAGCAATTGTTATATTTTATCTAAGCATGTATCATATTACATACACAGAGTCGACATATATATGTATGTTTTATATAGGAAACTGTATTATATTTTAATTTTTATGGCCAGTCTTTGCACGTTAATTATTTTTTTATATGTTTATTGATATTCCTTTCATTATAAAGTTAAGATATGTGTTATATTGAGTATAATATTAGTCATTTTATGTTCACATATGATTCCAAAGTAAGCATTACCTGCGATTGTATTACTATAGTCAGGCGGTGGATATACTACATATATATATGTACATATAAAGTACTTATGTAGATATTCTTTAAACGCTACAGAAAAAGTTCTTGAGCTTATGACACAAATATTTGTTCTGCGATGACTTCAGTCAATTATTCACTGCGCCAAAGAGCAGTTCATAAAATCATATATCGAACCTGATTATGTATTTGACTGCCTCGTTGGTAGTGTTGGTTTCCATTGCTATTACCGTTCGGTAGGTCCCGGGTTCGATTCCCGGGTCGAACACTGTAAAATTTTCTAATTTAGATTTTCTAGTAGTCGTTCGGATTCTGGATATGTGGCTGATGCATGGCGATAGGCTCCCCGCCTATTTCATAGTGAGACGTAAACGTAACGTGAAACGTGGGAATGTTCTGCATTCTTCTGTCTACCTCTTCAGGAATTACACGCAGGACGTCAAGTATTACGTATTTAAAGGTCCTATTTTTCTATATTCCTAGAACAGCGAAAATATATTGATGTTCATATATCTTTATCATAACTATACTGCACAATCATTTGGCGCTGTCAATTTGTACCGCAGCAACTAGTTGAAATATTACACGACTTGGGATGACTGATCTTCGCGTAGTGTTACAAAACGCGCATATCGGATGACTTGATTACCTCACTGGTCGTGTTGGTTGCACGTGCGACTGCCGATCGAGGTGTCCTGGGGTTCAAAGATTGTCTAGTAGTGGTCTGGAGCCTGGATATGTCTGGTGTATTGAAATCCACCAACTGTTTTGGAGTTGTTCTTAAACTGACGATACGTGACAATTTACTATACTCTTTTGTCTTTATATTACAGTAGCAATGTTACGTGTCATGCCCGTTAGATGTGTAAGGATTCAGAGTAAGGACGCTCTGCGCACTCTGCCTAACCTATAAAGAACCTTCCGTGGCGATGTAATAATAGTTAGAAAATACTAATTGATTCAGAAATGAACATTACAGTGCGTGCTGATCACATACACACAAATATAAATACGCCAAATTAAACAAGCTATAAATATAATTCACGAAGTTTCACTTAGCGTTAAATTGAAATTCATATTGAGTTCCTATTTATTCTGTCGTATGTAGTTGTAAAAGTAAAACAAACAATTCGTTGTTTCGTAAGCTACACGTGTTGTGGAATTGCTAATGTGATACACTTAACGTTCCAGCGAGCTACGTGTTTTTTTAATGTTAATGAAGCTATTTACGGACGTAGGTACTTAATTCTATTAAACTGTTCAGTGAACAGACCATGAACATAGGGAGCCGACCTTTAGGTGCTAAGGTTTCGGTCAAGGTCAAACAGTAATTTTTCATATGAAATAGAATACGTATTTGAGGATTCTGTTTTTGAATATTATATCAGTATATGCTACGGCCATCTTGTTTTAACACTTTATGTTAAACCTTGCTAGGATACGAAGCACTTCGTAGTAAAAGTTTTGCTAATTTTGATGATCGATAAACCTTTCTCGAATATATGTACTTTATATGAATACATATACTTATATGTACTTTATATGAATATATACTTTATGTTAAACCTTGCTAGGATACGAAGCACTTGGTAGTAAAAGTTTTGCTAATTTTGATGATCGGTAAAGCTATCTTGAATAACACTTCAAGGTCGTTAGGGTACAAAGAGCCAACATTATTATAAACGAGAACGTTGCTCCTGTTATAAACCAGCTGGATTGAATACGTATACCAATTAATTTGCTTGTTTTATGTATTTTTTGGCATTTTCTTAATAAGTGTAATTTACGTAAAGTCATATTATTGATATGCTCTTGATACTTTAAGTCTTTGACTGGATAATTAAAGAGTATAGAGTGGCAAAAATCTTACTCAATAAGAGCTGACGTACTTCTTATACATTCGTGATTTTATAGGCATTAATATTAATCCTGAACGATAAAATAGAAATAATCATAAATGATAATCTATCAAAACTCAGATATATAGTTACGATTTTCGACCCGCGTTACCAACATTGATGAGACCTATGCATGTCCAAGAATGGACTGCTGTAGGGTGAAGGGCATCACATATTTTTTTGTATAATATTATAAGAATGTCTTAAAAAAACCGCATGGCACGCGCTTCAAAATGGCGGTACATATAATATAACTAGTAAAACGTGGTATTGTACAATGAACAACAGTCCTCTGCTTACCTCTTCGGAAACTACAGTTGGTTGTTATGTATTACAAATAAATTAACATTCGATTAATCTCAATATAAGCCCAATAATGAATCAGCTCGGCTCAACTCGACGACAACGGTTACACGAGACGGCATAACGTCGGTAATTATGCAAACGCATTGCGTTGCGTTGTCTCGATGCGATATTATCTAAGATTGAAGCGGGACCGTAAATAGTGTTCACGATTGGAACTGTCGCTCCAATTAGAACGGCCGCCATTCATATAGGACATAATAATACCCCTGTGACTCAGCGCTGGATTCCTAAAATTGTCGGTCATATTTCTCACCGGGATTAACGTCGAAATCATTTAGGTGATTATTTCATCGTACGATTTATAAGACATTGATTCCTTAACTGGGTTAACTATTAAATAACTTCGATAGTGACATTTTATAAGAAGAAAATTCATTGACGGTGACATGTCGATATTAATGTATTACCTCGTACGCTGGCCGTTATGAGGCATGCAATAAGTTACACTCTTATAATACTGTACATTAAAAAGCATATGTTGTTAAACAAAAATAAACCTATGTAAGAGCTATAATAAGTGTCATTTGATTGCCAACAAAAACAAAAAGGTAATCGGTCGAGAACATTATTAGCTAGCGTAATAGCTTGAAGATATAATGTGTTTGAGAAAGTGGCATTTTTGTACGTATAATACGATAAGTTTTAAGTATTTTATTCAGTGCGTATCCACCACAATTTCCTTGTGCACATGTGTGATTTCGAAAAAAAACTTCCTAAGGATGTTTCTAAGGTGCATTATGATAAGAGATTCTTAAAAAGGTAGCGGTAAAATAACTTTCGGGTAGGCAGGTGACACATTAGTTACCCCAATGTTGTTGCACATGTTTATAGGCTACGCTGTTGATATACAACGAGGAGGGCCGTACGGTATTGCCTTTAAATATAAAATATATTGCCTTTAAATATAAAGCGGTGAAATAAAAAAAAATATTTCAGATATTCAAAGCGGGTAGTTTCGATTTGTTTGTAATAATATTAAAAGGGACAATACACTTTAACTTTAAGCTACTTTGAGCTAAGTACTTATTGTATTAATTATACATAACTTTACTTTAGGTTTCCTCGATTTTATTCCTTATTCAACCACAGCTATTCGATGCACGAATACGAAATGTTATCATTTATGATAATCGCTAGTTACCAAACCGTAAAACATTAATAATACTGCTATAATTTACATTTATAATCGATATCTGGGTTGCGAATATTAGTTCGCTTAGAAAGTCCCTTCGTACCTCAAACTGGCATTTTATATTTTTGCAATCATTCATAATTAAGACGGGGTCCACGTAACTATTGCAAATATATTTTCGTGGTTTGCTCTATGTTTGCATATATTCCGCTTTATATTATATTAACAATTGTGTAGAGATGGAGGGTCTCCTCTGAAAATAAATAAAAACCTCTCAGAAAAGACAATAGATTGAAATATGAGAAGTAGGGAATTCAAATAATACTCTAAATAGTAAAGAAACAATGTAAAATAACAGAAGAAATATCAGGAACTCATAAAGTAGTATAGAATCCTCTGTTTATCAAAAATTGCATATTTGAGAAATATCGTAACAACCCATAAACTCTTGCCATGAAAGTAGATACCTCGATATGTATGGATCTAGTTTAAAACTGAATAGTCTTCCAGTGTGTTAAAAATACATGTACATTAGATATTTAGTTTACATACAATGACACGCAAAAATGTCGTTGGTCACATCAGTAAACATGTTAAATTAATTTTGATGACCAGATTTGTTGACCAACTAAGTAGTGCGTAATACATTCGAGCGTGTTACAGGGCGGACGTGTCGTTTCGTACAAAAAGCGCCGTCATCGCGATTGTAATTCAATTGATGCACTAATCGCCCGATTAGTGCATCAATTTTTTTGATTTTTTTTTTGTTGATGAAAATCGCCGCGCACACATAAAATGTTGCGATTTAGTGAATGAACGCCCCTTTTTAAAATGAAAAATCTCTGCTAATAACTGGAAAAGTTTTAGCCGCGGGTATGAAGGAGGATCTCGTATAGGTCCGTAACTAGTCGAGTGAGTTAAGCCGATACATATCAATGTACATACGAGCACCTACATAGGAATCATAAAAAAAATAAAAAGAAAATTCTTGCATAAATCATTTCTTAAAGACTTATTTAACAGCGGAGATCTTTCCGCTACAAAATCACATATGTTTATCGAGATAATTCCATGACCTCTATTTGGATTTGGAAAATATTATACAGATACGTTTAAATTAAAACAAATACGTGATGAATATAGAAAAAGTATGTTGAATCTGTGAGAACACATGTACATATAATTTGGAACATGGTGCTTCCTGCCTATCTCTTTAATGTTCTGACTAATCGTGCTATAATAATAAATAACGATCGAGATATTACCAGGATTATAACTGATTAACGCAATTATAGGCCAGCCATTACGACTGCGTTTGCATAATTAGGTTACAGAGTTTGAGCAAAAAGGCAATCGTGGGTAGAGGGACCATGTAGCTAATTGATATTTTAATATACAAGATTTCATAGGCGTGAATGAGAAACAGTTTTAGTACGAGCAGCAGTAGATTACATTTCACTGTTGGCCAACTGTTACTGTTACTGAAATCAAAATCTCGGCACGTCACACTTATTGAGTGTAATGTTACACTGCGGACTATAATCTGCGATGCGAATATACGATAACTTATGTTACACCGACACTCCAGTGCTCACAGAAGATTGTATTAATATTATAAATATAAATTATAGTGTTTTGTATAGATACAATATTTTGTTTGATGTTTGTTATAAGTTGGTTATACATTGCAATGGAAATAGTGTTTGCTTACCCCTTTTTTACCGTGGGGAAATCCGTCATGGATACCACTGCGCTACGGGGAGACGCAGATGGTTATGCCGGACTCCTACCGGCTAAAACCCCACGGTGTGCCTTCTACCGCTTTGGGTGGCTGGGACACAGGAACAATGGGAATTAGGCTTAACGATATCTATGTTATTAATGATATCGATATATTTTTTAAATTAAGTTATACTATTAAATACTATTTAATTTATTTTTGTTTTTTTTTTTCGTTCGTCGTTTATACGTTCTTGTTTTTATTATTTAATTATTCATGATTATAGTTTCAATTCTATTAAAATAAATGTATTCAGTAAGCTGTTTATCCAAGTAGGTACAATTATTATAAACCATT
>DWEI01002030.1:0-15211 GCA_018245875.1 Mysoria ambigua | reverse complement strand
ACGTATTAATGTCCACTTCAAAACAGACATGAAACTGTTTAAGCAATGTACAGAAAATGTATGGTACCCCAACAAAACACATACACGGCATATTCACCGCTTGTTATAAACGCACGATATACTGAAAAATGACTCATCACATCCCCAGCTGAACTTATCTACGTTTCGCACGGTTTTTTTGTCCGAAAAAAAATTAACATGTCGTCCATTTTACATCTTTAGTTGTAATGAAAAAAACCTCCGTCGTAAGCCCGTCAGCCCCATATCACTGTGTGCTTGACTTCACTAAAATTTGTAGCGTCAATTCATAAGAGGTAGCGAGTTTGTTTTTATAAGGTAATACAATACGCTACCATTTGATCCTTATTTGGTTTGATGAAATCGCAGATGCATTCTAAGATGGATCACGCGTGCCTAGAAATTGTCTATTCACACTCGCTATAACGGAACCTAGGATAGATACTCGAAACTATATATACATATATTTTTATAACATAACAACATAATGGATTTCCACAAAGAGGAAAGCAAAGAAACATAGGACACATACACACGATTCACAAAATATACAATATAAAGTAGAATCGTGACAAAATCTTTAAAGGCGTTCGATATTTACGTGACTCCATGCCTGTAATCCCCGAAGGGGTAGGCAGAGGCATGCAGAACGTTCCCGCGATTGACCAATTACATTTACGTCCCACTATGGAATCGGTGGTGAGCCTATCGCCATGCATCAAGACTCCGATACTGCATATCGAGACTCCGAAACTCTACTAGAAAATCTAAATTAAAAAAATATTTAGTGTTTGACCTGGGAATCGAACCCGGGACCTCCAGATCGGCAGACGCACCTGCAACTAACAAGACCAACTAGGCAGGATATTTAGTATGTTAGATGCATTCGTTTATTCCATTATGTGTCATCGTTAAACTATAGTTAGGTTATGAAAGGCGAACTGAATGCTTTGTTTGCATTATCTATCAGACTACCCTAGGAGATCGCGAGAATATACCGTATACGCAAAAGATCAGGTGGTCATGGGTTCAAATTCCGGTTCGGGCATTATTGGATTTCTCTAATTTATATTTTCAGTACTACCTTGGAGTCTGAATATGAGTGAGAGGTGGCATTGTGCTACATTCAAATGTACTTTCATTAAATTTGCATACTCTAATGGGATTATATATAGAGGCCGTGTAACTAATGATACAAACATCTATCAGACCTAAGTTCACAAATAAGGATATTTGTATTCCTCTGTCTACCTCTTCTGTGATTACACACGTCATGTTACGTTTAATGGTACGTTGGACAACAAACGGCCCGCGACGCTCGTACCTCGTACCACACGCCGCACCGTGACGCGGCACAACGGTCCGTGTTAATCGACTCGACGCACGACGCTCGCGATGATAACCGACGACCGACCGCCGGCTGCACGATCTTGCTGGATTATGTTAGTTATCCACAATCAACCGCCCCGTCGGTGTAGTGGTTGCAAGCGCAACTGCCGAGCGATAGGTACGGCAATCCACTCCCGGGTTGGGTAGTTTTGTGTTGATCTGACTCGAATGTTATGTTATGTTGGCTCAAAGTCTCCCCTCGTCGTACGCGGTGGAACGCGAAGGTAGCTGGTGGAAAGTGGCCGTGTTCTGCCTACCCATTCGGGTACTCGTAATTTGTAATATTACACATGGGTTCTTGAATCTTAGGTTTTTTGCGAATTTTCAACATTTATATTATTTCAACATACATATAAACGATTTTTCAACATATATATTACGAGTATATAACATTTACACGTATTGATATCCTATTTACTGTTCAGTTCATCATTATCGTCAACTATTTTATAGTCCTAGAGCCCCAGTAGAACAATGCTGGATAGGTAAAAAGTGATAGCCTCGTAGTCTGAAATTCAGCTCCTCACTCCGGAGTTTAAATCGTGGCGCGCGCCTAATTACAAATGTGAATTTTCAGGTTAAATATAACCTTAAAGCTAAAATAAAATGTTCTGTAAGGGTGTGTGAAGTTTGCCAACCGGTACTTGGCTTGCATTGAAAACTAAGGTCTTAACCATCTAATTCTAAGAGGAGTACCGTCTCCATCAAAAGAACAATGAAAGAGTCAAAAAATACCAAAATTGAGACAATACGATCAAACAATTTGTATGATATATACAAATCTGATGTCACATATTTTGGTGCAATTACATCACGCAGTTAGACAAATTGTTAATAATGGATGCTAGAGCCTTAAAAAGGGCTCAAATCGATCAAGACACGGATACCTATATCGAATTGATCATTGCACTAACAAATAATGTAGGAGCAAATTAATAATCATATTTCCACGAACGTCAATATAATACATATATGGATAAGCTATATATTAAGCGTTATGTATACCTACATATAATCCCGCAAATAAAAGCCTTATGTATGAGCATAGGCACAATTATTCATATAGCAAATCACTGTGGATAGCCGCGAATAAATGGAAATGAATAATTCGAATAGTATTTTGAGAATTCTCCCGCTGTTATATCAATTCCAGATAATTTTAAAACACGCTGTTAAAATGTGCCCGTTATTTTGATTTTTTTATTATTTCGTTCGTAAAATGGCAGTTTTCCGTAATTTTAATCATTTGTTGATGTTTAAACTGTTCAAATCGGAATTTTATTTTTTCATTAATTTTTTATATTGAAGGACAACAACTCAGCAAACTTTATCTATAACATATGTACATTCAAAAGGACTAAAGGTATACGAATTTCAGAGTCATTAGGTCCAATTGGTATAAATTAAAAAAAATTAAAATCATTCTAAGAGAAGAACCATGTTCCAGCAGTGGAACGATAGAAGGGTTGATATTATATCATATCATAAAAAAATATTATCGACGACTAAGAATTAAGCGCTTTCTCCGTCGCAACCTTGAATTGGTCCGAAACTAATTATGCCATCTCGAAAAAAACAAATGAGTGTAGCCGGCTTATTGCTTAGTCTTGCGTAACACTCACGAAACGTTTTACAGTAAAACTATTGTCATATTTAATTACATATTATGAATTCCGCCCTGTTAATGATTTGACTTCGATTACCTATTCGAAGAGGTTTGTTAATTAACATGTAATCCCCGCAGGGGCAAGTTCTTGAACAACACTCAAAGTAATTTATAATTATTGTCCTTTGAGAGTCTGATATTTTTACCACCTCTCACCTATTCACCCCTCGTGCGTTTGTTTGCCTCCGGCAACCAGAATTCTTATTTGCCTAAGACATTGATTCTCAAACTTGCTTCAACTATTGCCCACTTTGAAAACCAATTATTGTAGGATGTCCTTCAAAATTACTTCATTTTAAATGTAGTTGGTATGTCAAACGAGTCAATTCGTTTTTCAAAAATAAAAGTTGTATCCTTAATTATATATGGTATTCCTTACCGCCTCCTGAAAGTTTCCAGTGCTCACAACAGGCTACTATCGCCCACTTTGAGAAAGACTGGCCTAAGCAAAACCTAAGAAAGCTTTTATACGCTGTGTGTAATTAAGTACATTTCTGCATGCCTCTGTATATTAAGGATTATTTATTCCCGTCTATTTGCATGTCGGGTTGCCTCAGGGAGCCGTGGCAAATAAAACCCTCTTTATTTGGACTGGGGCACACATTTTAATGAAGTACCCTTGTAGAACCCACACTTAATTAATTAGGCACCAAAGCTTTTATGTACTGATGTGACGGGAAGTTGAAGGATTGTTAAGTATATGAAGTATTAGTCTTTGTGCGCGTGAGGTTACATATTTATATGTTTTAACTATCGTAAGTGTAGACTTTGGAGCAAAGTAGAGTGGAAAAACGGGCGTGATGTTATCTTATTCTTCATAAGATAACATCACGGCCGTTTTTCCACTAATGGGCAGGCAGAATAGTATAGTGCTGTGACGTTTCATCTATGTCCTTCCCATGTAATAGTGATTGGGATAATGGGATAAATGGGAGGGATATCAATAAATAGGACTTTAAAAATAAACTAAATTTTATTACCCAGTTAACTGTAGGTATAAAATTGTTAATATACTTTAATACAACATTATTTATATTGTATTAAAATTAATTTTAAACAAGTAGGCACTCATTGTTATAAAACGTATTTCGCCGAAAAGGTAGACAGAGGCGTGTAAAACTTTTCCACGTTTCACTATTTAAATTCACGTCGCCATGGAATAGGTGGTCACTCTATTGCCATACACATTTATTCGAACCCGAAACCTATCGGGGAGCAGTCACAGCAACTATTCAACCACCTGACCTTACTCACTTTGGTACTACTAACTACACCGGTTCGGTGATGTTAAAACAAATATTTCTGACACAATTACATTACAAATGGACATAACGAACTGTCTACGCCCATTTAGGTCGTGTTACATAACACACATGTATGTACTTGGAACCGATCTGCCCCGAAACGAGGTCCTTGAAATAACAGAAAAAACAATTCTCCCAAAAAAAAAAAATAAACGAAAAACCAAAAGGTTAAAAAGTTGTCCTTATTTGAATTTTCATTAAAACTTTCTCCCGTCAGGAACAAAGAACATTTATATTAAAAAAGTCCGGCCACGGCCAGATAAATATCAGTAGTCTCGAGAGCGAACCCAAAATTTTACTTCGTGCAAAGATGTTGGCGTCACGCAGAGCGGGTATTGCTTTTACTTCGTCATTTTGCAATTTCAACACACCAAGTCTGTCTTGGTTAGGTAGAGTGCGTAGAGTAATAAATTGTTACGTTAGTACTGCCTTGTTGGTCATGGTGGTTGCGAGAACGATCGTCGATGGAAAGGTCCTAGGTTCAAATCGCCGGTCGGGCACTGTTGGCTTTTTCTTAGTGAGACTTTCCAGTAGTGGCTCGGAAATGTGCCTGGTGTGTGTCAATAGACTCACCACCTGTTCTATAGCGGGACGTAAACGTAACCGATGACTTGCGAGAGTGTCTCGTCTGCTACCTCTTCGGCAATTACTCAGTGAAAGTAGCTAAGCTTACAACACTCAAAAGCCGTGCAAATTAAAAACGCGATCAGTGCAAATTACCGACTTCAATAACATTTTTCAATACCATTTTTTGGCATGCTTACGGACTATCATTTCAACAGCACGTTTTGATTTTATCTAGTACCGTTGACTCTGTATATTCTATCAAATATATAATATCCACAACTTTAATACCTACTTCCCGCTCTGCGCACCGCCCGTTCACGCGCACCGCTCACTCCTCTTACAACCCGAACTCATTACGCGGCAAGACCCGCCCAACTGCCCAACTTTCATCCCGACTCCATTCCCACTCACCGCGCTCACTTTTACAACTTTTGTTCTCTGCTTTTTTTTTTATTTCACAGACTTATAAATAACATTTCGGTCAGCAATTAAACATCATTTCGGGTGGAGTACTACGCAATAGAAGTTAAATGAGTTTTTTGTTGTCTGCTAACCCGTAGTAAGCCCGCTTTGAGTTCAACCCTTCTCATCGAGAGAAGTGAATTATTAGAAGAATAATTATGGCGATAAAGGCGTTTTTTGATAAGACCCTTATATAATTGTTACAGGAATGATCCCGACAAGATAATAACGCAGACAAAATTGTGTTCTCCAGATATAGACATAATATAATGTATTCACGCTTTTAAATAGCTACATTAGATTATATACGGATTATATACACGTGTACATAACAAAGGATTAGTGACGTAGCGGTCAGTGAGTTTGACCTCTGAATCATCGGTCGTAGGTTCGAGGTTCATTACTCAATTCATGAAACATTAAAGTTTTGAAAACGAGTTTTTGTTCGAGGTCTGGGTGTAAAAATATCTACGCAACGACCATGACTAAAGCATATTAAGAGTAGTAAGGGTAAATAATTGTACAGCTATTAATTTACGCTACTTTAACTCCTTAAACTAGGAGTAGCCAGACCATATCTAATTTCTATTGAATTCTCTTTCAATTACAATAATTTTAGGAGTATATTGAATTTAAATACCTACGTAACTTCACGCCTATAATCCCCGAAGGAATTCAGAACATTCCCACGATTCACCAGTTACATTTACGTCCCACTATGAAGTAGGTGGTGAGCCTATTGCCATGCATCGGGCACATATCCAGACTCCGAACCACTACTAGAATATCTAAATTAGAAAATTTTTGTAGTGTTCGACTCGGGAATCGAACCCGGAACCTCCCGATCAGCAGTCACAAGCGCAACCAAAACGACCAACGAGGCAAAAAAAAATTAAATACCTACTTTCGATTTCTTTTTTTTTGGAAAATTCATTTACTCATCTCCAATTTCCGTAGCCAGTGTAATCAAGATCGCGATTACGGACGCCCCGATAGGCGATCACAGTCTGGTTAATTAGATTTCGAACACGACTGCCCCTTTTTGATTTTTAATGAAGTTAAGACGCCGTGTTCAGAACTCGTTCCAATTAGTGGACGATGGATATTCAATGGGAATCATTTTGATTTGTTACCGAGTGCTTATATCTTTGCTTGAGAAATACGGTCCTGATTATCATCGTCAACATTATCAGCCTATCTCGGTCCATTGCTGGAGATAGGGCTCCTCTATTGAACGCAGTGATATATACATTTTATAACCTAGGTACCTATAGTAATTTTTCTGCTAAACTCTTAAACCGGTGAAAAGAATCATGAATATGTAATAAGCACATTTTATTCTGTAATGTAGTTATATCGCCTTCGACCTCTCGATGCGCTTTATTTTGCATTTTCTTTATTTAGTCGCTGCCTATTATTGTTTCGACGTCATCTTTCCATTGCATATGAGGCTTTTCTCCTAAGACAATATTTTTACACTAAGATCATATATTTATAATATATTTACACAAAGCCTAATCTATAATATATTTAATCTATTCCTGTGTAGTGTAAGGAAGCACCAACAAATTAAGCGCGGCCGAGGATTGCAACTTTCGTACAATTACCGCAGTCGTTTCAAAGCTTTGCTAGGGCGTACCGTCAACAAAAGAATTTGTAAACACTTTAACTATATACTTTATGAGTGGTATTGTAATAACTTGTAAACATTTGATAAAAAACTTGTAAAGTTGGTAGGTACAATAGATTCTGTTGATGTCAAAATGCCTATAAGTCTATTAGTCGTATTGTGAAAAATCTACGTAAATATAATAAATTCCTGAAAATCATACATACATATATTCGCACCAGGTTCTGAACGGGGTAGGCAGAGAGCACGGAGTGTTAATTTTTATTCTTACAGACCTGTCGATCTTCTTCTACATTTATTCTTCTTACTGAAAACCAAACACTTAAATTTCCTATTAACTAATGTAATATAAAATTGTGAATGTCAACGGTATCATTGGTTGCTCTCTGCTGACTCCGTAAGGGGTTTGACGTGATGAGATAATGATGATGTTAATAAAAAAACTTGTTTATTACATCGTCAGAAAATATTAAGAGTAAATTGAAATTTTTCATTTATTTGCGGAAATCAATAAGTTCAGTGACATTAAGAATACAACGTGTACTTGTGACATTAATTTTAAGACAAATTATTTCATATTATGCTGACGCTCCCTAGAAAAGTTGGCCGCGTATAAATTATAGCCGCCAAAGGATAGCGCTGTCTAACTTTGCACTTTGCTCATATTTTGCGCGTAATGGATATATATGAGCGGTTCAAACTCTGGCGGACGCGACTCGGTAATTGCGAGTGCGTCGCGTCTACGACTTTACTACGTAATGGCGTAGCAAGTTTGCGCCGTTTGAGCGCTACGAGTACCAACTTTGCGGGGTTCTAGCGTTATGAGTGCCAACTTTGCGGGGTTCTAGCGCTACGTGTAGCAACTTTGCTGAGTCCCAGCGTTACGAGTAGTTCGGGAATTAGATTCGTCGGTTGCTGGTTAGTGGGAAGGACTTAACTACTTCCCAAGTTAAGTTGACAATGTTAGTGGGAGGAGCTGTTAACGTTAACGCACTCGATGTTTATAGCGGTATTGTATATCAGTAAAAGCTTTTACGGTAGCTTCGCAAGTTGCGTTTGTAATTAAGATGTAAATCTTATAATAAATTACGTTTTTCAATAATTTATAATTGATAATAGTGGAATTTTTTATAACTTTTTTAGTTTATTTCTTTTAACTCATCGACTGCCTCGTTGCTCGTGTTGGTTGCAGATGCGACTGCCGATCGAGAAGTCTCGGGTTCGATTCCCGGGTCGAACACTACAAAATTTTCTAATATAGATTTTCTAGTAGTGGTTCGGAGGCTGGATATGTGGCCGATGCGTGGCAATAGGCTTACCACCTATTACATAGTGGGACGTAAACGTAACCGGTGAATCGTGGGAATGTTCGACAATCCTTTGCCTACCCCTTCGGGGATTACAGGCGTGAAGTTACATTATCTTCGGGAATTATTCCGACCTTATATTTGCTAGTCGCTTAATATGTATACGGAGTACTGTGATAACAGGTAAATGTAACGTCACCCGGGCCCGTAATCCCCGAAGAGATAGTCAATGGGGCGTAGTACACTATGGAATACATGGCGATACTATTCCCATACACCGAGCACATATCAAGACTCCGAGCCATATTTCAGAATTACGATGATTATATACATACCATAATAACAGCTAAAAGATTATCACACCCATCTGCCTATTCCTCTATATTATAAATGCCTTAAGTAATAACAATATCTTTATCTATGTACGAGTAAGTACAAATCCCGTTACTCGGTTTGGGGTTTTAGGCAAAATAATTTCGGCGAGCGGTAAACGCGAGCGTCGTAATAATTTGACTCGGACATTTAATACAAAATTTTACCGGAGGTACTGTCGGGAATATACCAAAAGCATCTACGGGAAATTACCACAATTCCAGTACCTCAACTAGACTAGCAGCGATCTGAATCTATCTATCTATCTCTGTACTCAACCACAACTATATAGTGAGGCGTATGGTAAGAGTTTAAGTACGAAAACTTTTTTGGGGAATTCCTAGAGATTCTAAATCTCCATATTTAATAATTGGTATTAGAATGACGTTAATAGAGCCGGTTCAGGTAATACCAAAGTGGCATCGTGGCGTGGCCGCCTGCGGACGGCGGCGCTGACTTTACAGAAGTCACGCATTGAGTTCCGTAACGTGGAGGTTATTGGTGACAACCGCTGTGGGAAGCCTCCCCCATGTAGTGATGATGATGATGATGATGATGATGATGATAATGATGATGATGATACAATTCAAACCGATCTGATTATGTTGTAAACCTACCAAGCTTAAATATTTTCTTAGTTTGGATGGAAAGAGTAAACGAAAATAGTTAATAATACGCTGATAGTTAACATGTCCTCTCGCAGAAACAGAGACGGCCGATTCCAGGGTTGATAGAGAGAATGCTATCAAACGTTAAATAACTCAATTATTTGGTGTTCCACGTATTGGGTAGGAATGAACAAATGATATTTCACCAAACTAAGCGCTTGCACTAACTGTGTCAATTTCCACACCTTTTCACTATCACTGAGATCTAACGGTATAAGAATATGATTGAAACACGATAATAAATTAAATAATAAATAATATTGTTAGTCAGCTTCGAAGTGGTCGGGATGATTTCATTACATCTAACATATAGAGTAACGGCACATAATTACTCCTGGTCATTAATAAACACCAAAGATAATTATAGTTGAAAAGGCCGACAAATTAGATGCAAGCGTAGTGTTCATCGACCCTAACGTAGTTATCTACTGGCGAAGCTTGCGTGTTTACGTCTGAATTATGCCAGTTTCAATTTTCAAGTAATGTTTACATGATTGGTTCTTGTATAACACAAAGGCCCTTACTACACTGGCGTTAATGTCTTTCTTTTCAATATTTTTTTTAATATATGTAGTACGACTTTACAAATGCATAATACCACCGGCCCTTCTAAAGCAATCTATACACGTATTATTCCATGTTTAAGTTACGTTTTGCAAATAAATTTCTTTAATAAATGGATTAAATAAATTCTTCGAGTATGCTGTGTTATTTTCTTAAATAAATGGCACGCCCAAAGAATATGTATTTCTGTTGTATAAGAAAGTTTAGTTTTAATATAGTACATATTGGAAATTCTAGATAATGATGATTACATATTGGAAATTCTAGATAATGATGATTACATATTGGAAATTCTAGATAATGATGATTACATATTGGAAATTTTAGATAATGGTGATTTTAGGATTTTTTTTTACAATTGAACTTATAAAAGCATTATTCTTTTATAATAATATTAGAGTAAATTCAAACAATACAAATAAGTCTTGGTACCACCAGCAGTGATGATTTGACATAAGTTACATAACATACACTCATTTACATTTAAATTCTCACAAAAACACATTTGTAACAGATATATACATATAACATAGCACATTTATTTGTCTTGTATGAATCGCGCCTAATCCAAAATAATTTCACAGTAAGCGCAGCACTTTATAACAAGGTGGGTATTTAGAGCGTTCACTATGAGAATTACAATGTTATGAATGGAATATATAAACAGCTATACGACAATTGTGTTCAACAGTGTTTTCAAAGTTTGTTTGCAGTGATTTCTGAAACTGCGTCATTCGTCTGTGTGTTCGTGGCGTTAATTAAGATAATTATGTACATCGACTTTTTTTTTGACTTTCTCTTATTTTATCTGTGCGTGTATCTAAATTCCACTGCGTGTTCCATCACGGGACGTAAACGTTGCTCGTGGAACGTAGAAGTGTACTACATTCTGTCCATCACTTTGGCGATCGTTGATGTGATATTACGTTTTTAATTTTTGTAATTTTATATTGTTGTGTTTTTGTGGATCTGTCATATTGGATCACAATGTTATCCTGATAAAGTTTCAAGGGTAATAACATACTTTTAATATATTGCCAAGGAGCTCAATTGATTTAAAAATAAAAAAGTTACATATTATAAATTTTACATATTATTATAAATAAATATAAAATCTTATATTCATTATTTACATATTTTGCTATTGAAATATATGATTTGTCTTATAAGATGTTTCTATATTTTATTAATGGTATGAAAGCCCATCTTGAATTTGAATGCAATGAATTTGAATGCACGATCAATAAACTGTATAATACAATTTTTTTTAAAAGCTCTATTCCTATATAGGATAAATATTTTAATTTGTAATAAATAGAAAATTAGTTTTCTTTATCTGTATACACAATTACAGATGCAAATAATTTTAAAGCAAATTATAATGTGTATATTGTTTCATTAACAAGAACAAAGTATTGTTGTACAAACCTTGTAACTTGTGCAAAAGCACAATCAAGTTATATTTATTTAAATGTAACTTCATTTTTTTCAATTTTTTTTCCACTAAAATTTTTCCAATCGCAGCACCGAGCTCCACCTAGCGGAAACGTTGTGAACTTACCGGCTTTCGGAAGGGTCCCACGGACTCGACTATTAATTTCCTAAGGGAACTTCGTACCCGCAGCCCGGTACCGCGACGTTCCAACGGGAGGCAGGTAACGCGATATTTTAAATTTGTTAGAGTAGCTACGAGTGTTACCACTCGTACTTAGGTAAATAATATGCAAAAAAATAGAAAAAAAAGCGCTACAATTACGTAAACATATTTAAAATCTGTTATGTATTAAGAAGTATTTGTGCTTAATAATATTTAGAAATGCAACTAAACGGCACTATTGTTCCGTTAGTTATTTTTTAAGCTAAACTTTTAAAAGATGACATTAAAATTATAAAAATTAATAGATTCAGAATTACATTGCAAAATGCTTGGTTAAAGTATGACAATCAATAATAAAATAATTATGATAATAGTAATAATCAATAGTAAAATAGTAATAATCATAATAATGAGATGAATGAAATATAATTTAAAATATTTTTGTTTTCAAAACACAATTACAAAATGTCAGGCATCAACAATTCACCGCCACAGATAAAATATTTTTGACGTTCAGCTTATTTTAAACAACTTAAATAAGCTAAATATAAAATACAACATTACCGATTCTTACAATAAAACTAACTTTTACGTCAACATTTTCCGAAGTTAACAAATGTAATTCATGTCATTCATAATCGACAGATGTGTTTAAAAAAAACGAATTTTAAAAAAGTCAGTCAATTAAAAAAAAATTTTTTTCATCGTGACCGTGTCGCGCGCACTTGGTAGAGGGCGGGCGGGCCGACTTATCTTCACACGCGCATGACTATACTACGGTAATGTGATGAAAAATTACGCCAATCTGATACCACTGTCTCCTAGCTTTTTGTTCTGCGGGCGACGTATCTACGTATTCTATAATTAAGTCTTTTGTATAACTTAATTGTACGATTGCGGGCGTACTACGTTAGCTAGTACGCGCGCTTTTTTTTTGTGCGCCACGCGTTAGATACGCTGACAATTCGATTATACGTATTGTTAAGGACATATCGTATTGTGCGAACAGATGTAGGCGCGAATGGAATTAGTCTTTTGTCGTAACGTTATTAGTGTGTCGGTTTATGTGCCAGTTGCGTACGATGCGAGATAATGGGCTGTTCAAAAATGAAATAAATAATATATACTGCATCGAAATTGGTCGTATTTTTGGTCGCGTAAGACGATTCAACTTGTGTTAAAAAAATATCATCGATAATCCCACCAAATATTTGTTGAAAAACTACAATGATATTTCAATAAAAAGCCCGGAATAAGCTTTATAAATCGTCCACACATCATTCATGTGATCTACAGCACGGGAAAATATTGTCTGTAGCGTACCTTTTCGATTGGCGCTGTCGTTCGTTGCCGGGGTTTATTTGTACTTAACAAGCAATGCTATCCACGCGAAATGAACCCGTAATTTAAATGTACGATACCAGCTGTCTTCTGTCTGCCTTTTGTCTCCCGTTTCTTTTTTAATGTACTTCCTTCGTCGTTTCTTTTATTGCATGTTTTTAATAATCCAATTCAAAACTAACCACCATTATACAGCATGGATTTGACAGTTTTTAACACGCGTTGTTCATACGACAAGACGACATGCGATGCTAAATTATTTATATACACTTGCAATATAACCCATACAATTATCATTCAGATTTGTTTGCAAGTGTTAAAACATATTAAAAGACTCGATGACAGTATGTTTTCCGCTTATACTCGTATATTTTTTACGTACTGCTGGGGAAAGGTAATCGGTTTAACGGGAGGGACGATCATTTTTGGGCGATGTTCATTTGTTAGATAAGTTGTTATAATTGACGGTTTCAATCGCTACATTTTTCAGCAGCGATAGCTTAGTGATTAAAAATACAGAATCACACACTGGAACAACACTGGCTTACAATACTGACGCGCTCACTTTGAAACTCACTCAACACTCATTGAAAAAAAATAATCGTATTAAAATTAAATGTAACTTGTCATAACTCTGAAGGAAAATATCGCGAGCAAACCTACGCGAAGAATATTCCATCGAACTGCCTACCGCGCGTGACTGCAATTCACCTTTTGGCCAGCATCAAGGTACAATAAACGAGTTAACGTTGATTAATTCAAAATGTGAAAGACTGTACCCACACAAGTACAGCGTGCATTACGGGCGTTTTATATGCCCCATGCAAACATTTTTGGCCATTAGCTAAAACATATGCACACGTGGATCGAGCAATTATAAAATTCGCACAATAAATTGCTAGCAGCTGTTTAATGCTAACTAAATTGTGCGGTCGTTCGCAATAAGCAATACCGCCTGTGTATAGGACGTATAGCACGAATTGGTTGTTTTTTATATAATTATCTAATGATATATAGTACGTATTATTAAAATAATTGGCGATTGGTTCTTTTAAATATTATAGTAGAATTTAGGTAGACTTTTTAATGTAGTGATTATGGTATGCTGCGAATGTTTATAACTAGGTATTCAAAAATATGTAGTTGTTAAGAATCGTTTTGAATAGCTACATTTTATACAAAACAATTGCGGTTCGTTTCGATAAGCTTTAGTTCAAACATAACTATTGTGGTTCGTTTTGGTGCTTCATTTTAAAATGCTAATTGCACTTCAGGGGATACATTTTAAATGAGAACGTAAAAACATCCGATCGGTGTTTCAACAAAATTAGATATACGATGCATTTACGATTCATCAAACTGACCGAGTAATCAAAAACTATTCCAATGAGTTCGATTAAAACTATCCCGCCGTTTAATTATTTACACTGATCATTATCATAATTGTTTACAAATGCCAATGTGTGCCTCCTAATTTATAATTCATTTTATTTAAATTTCAGCTCTTGGTTAGCTGTGTAAAAATATATTGGCCGTTCGTTTTATAATTTATTATAATTACCTGCTGTGTTTGCGCGCGGCGGGTCTGTCGCGCTGTCATGTTTTGGCATTCCGCACTCTATGGCTCGGTGTCGTGTTTATACATCGCATTACTCTTGCGCTTGGTTACTGTTGAATGAAGGATTGCTATTTTGGAATGGTATACCGAAGATGATGTGATCTTTAGCATTGTCTATTTCTCTTTAACTAAATATATGTAACAATATATAAACTATTTTGCGATGATTTACAAAATTACAATATGACGGCGAAAGCCTTGATTATAAGGTTCCTTTTAGAAATTGAAGTGACATTTGTTGATTATATTCCATATTGACCACACACCTGGATTGATATAGTGATCAGTATACAGCATGGAACGCGCATACAGTCGGAACTCTGGTTCTGAAACATACAAAAAATAATAATAATAATCTCACCCATTTGTAAATCTTACTTTCAGACGATCCCTGTAAAGATACGGGCGGAAACAGTGGCACGCCGCGCAGATAATTCCAAAGTGTTGTTGACGTGGATTGAATAAAGGCATGATTGAGTCAAGGCTCGGGCAGCATTTTGTGCTCGTGGGAATAGCGGGAGATTTGAATATGGTACCTGCCGAGGGCGCTGTCATTGCGTCGTTTGTTTGCGGGTTTTGGAACTGTTCCTGGTGCGAATGCACCGTCACGATTAGAGGACCACCAGCATGGTATTACCATGAGGTCTCTACATTAAATATCTTACATTAAGCGTCTTTATTTTAGTCTTTTAGTTGCAAGCAACTGCC
>DWEI01002029.1:0-15211 GCA_018245875.1 Mysoria ambigua | reverse complement strand
AATGGATTGCAAAACACGTGTTTATTTTATAATTATGAGTGAGATTATTTATTATTTTAATAAAATAAAACTACAAATACGTCAATGCGCCATCTTATGTGAAACGTCAATTAGAGCGAATGACGTCACGTTGGCTAGACCTCAATGGCACCTCTCGTTTGTTTCATATATTAATATGTTTTCTTTATTTTATTAATTAATAGAAAGTGATATTACAATAATGGAGACAGGATTTACAAAGGCAAATAACGCAAATTTGCCTAGAGTCGACTTGTTAATGCTGGGAGTGTTCCTAGATAAAGACTTGTTTGTCAGAATTTGGGAATGTACAAACATCCGTGTACAAATCATACAATGTGATTATATATAACAATATAACAAAAAGAAACTTTTTTAAAGCAGCACACTATTTTTGAAAATTGTTTAAATTTACGATGATTTAGGCACAGTTGATATAAATATGCTATTCGATGCTCCATATCTCATGGTAATTTACTATAAAAATGTTATCTGAAACAAGGACGTTTTAGAAATGATTGTTTTTACTGCAAAAACTGTTACAAATTTTTAAGTTTATTCTTAGATTATTTATAATATCTTCTAAGATATAAGAAAGTGATTGTCACAGTAGTTCCGCAGATCCCATTTGAGTTTTGTTATTAATTTAACTAAGTCTAACCGTACTATTGTTAGGTATCTCTAACTCTATGGCAGTATAGAGAGTTGCCAGCTGTCCCTGTAAGTTGGATGAAGTGAATTACAAAAGTTTGACGCGCCAGTGTCGATGCCAATCTCAAGTCAAAGCCGAATGATTTTTTGAGTTGTCTTCACTTTTATTTAACCTTTCCGTACGTCCCGCCATGAAATCATCTTTATTTATAAATTAACATTGATATTATGGTTAATAATACAAAGTCATGACAGACTCATCACGGGATGCGCAGAGAACACCAAATGACACATATTTTTGTGCTTATTTACCTGAATTGCTTCCTATACATTAATCATTACTATCAATGTTTGAATTTATATCATAAACATTATTAAGAATTTTTTTCTGTAAGACAAATCGCGGTCCGTTTCATGATAGCTGACCGTTGTTGGTCAATCGAAATGGACGGAAGGTATCGCCAGTTAATTTTATGCTATCACATAAGAAGAAAAAGAAGAAATAAATATTTAATTACAGAATCTTGCTTGACTACTATGTATATTCAGGAAACCAGATCTATCAGTACACTTTTTATAACTATATCTCTTAAAAATTTCCCCAAATACGATATATATACGTACGTGCTCAACATTCTCTCGCTGTTAAGACTTAAAATCACTTCAAAATTTAACTAATCGGTGGAGGCTTAAGTATCTAAGATCGGATAAGAGTTTCAAAGACATCACGTCTGTACGATACTCTACAGTATTCTCTTACTGACAGATCTTGGAACCATTCTGGAATATGATCAATTTCTTCAAGCTTACAACCCTCGTCTATTAGATATGTTGAAGCCAAAATAATCCCCCAATAAACTTTAAAAATAGTTATCAAAAATTTCATTTTTATTATATATTCAGACGTTTATTTTTTGTGTTTCTTAGGCGAATGCTTACGTTAATTCAATTTTATTATTACATCATAATCATCACCAATCCTTTCATCATGGTACTATCATCGTCAACAAATAATACCACGTCAATGTATCGGCACGCTGGCGAGTCACGTGGTGTCATCCACGTGACCAATTCCGCGCTAAACAGCGAGGACAGTGAATCTCGCGTCCGTGTGCATCTGTGTTGATAAATGTCAAGTCAATTTGCGGGCCGCCATTAGTAATAATGACGCCATTGGGTCAACTCGAAGGAAAATACAAGCGTCGTGAATAATTGTTTTTGCGGGCAGACGTACGAATGTTGCGGATTGTTCAAATTTAATTTATTCTTTATTATGACCAATAGGTCACTAGATAGATGTCAAAGTTTTAAGCGCTTATGTCTCACATTACACGGGTTGGGTAATGCTTGTAAAATATTACGTCGAGTGTAACAAAGTTTAATGATTTTGTTTTTAATAATACTTACCCACTAATATTGTTGATAATGTGAAAATTTGTGCTAACGATGTTGTGTCTTTGTAATAAGATGTTGAAGGTAATGACGATAGTGGATCTTTTAGTGCATTTCTTGGTGAAAAGTATCTTATTTTTATTACAAAACCCTTAAACCGTTTGAATACACCGACCCCGCGCCAAGATACAGGGTGTCGTGAGAAGCGACTAAACCTGGAACTAGCAGATCGCGGTATGACGCGGTCTGTCTAGGTCCGGCTGCATGCCCTAGCCTATTATCTGCAGCAGCGTGGGCGGTGCGAGAGGCTGCCCTCTCTGTGTGCGTGACTCTATGATCTGGATAACCTGTATGACCCGTCAGGGGAGTCCTACTTCCAGCAGTGGATGGCATTAGGCTAGTAATTACGATGATGACAATCGATCAAACACCTCCAACTCGTATGGCTGGATACAAAAAAAAAATAGAAATAATGTTTTCGTAGCCTTTAGTGAAACGATAAAACAGGATGATCGTTAAATGTTTTATTGATAAAATAAATTATTTACCAGTTCAGATATAACATGTTTCGATGCGAATTTATCACCATATCTGGAGAATACACTTAATTGTAAAGTATAATAATAGTAGTCACAATATGTAATACTTTCATGCTTCTTATTATAATTTTACGATTATTATTATAATTAAGTTCGTTAAAGAATATTACCATTGCATCACAGAAACTAATCGTAGCAAATATTACTAACATACACCGATGATTTACAATTACGACACCAATGGTCTGGCGGCGTCTAAAACAAATTGGACTCCGTCATTACCTGCCGCGGATGTCCCGGGACGAATGACATTCATTATTTTTTAAGGATCTCATAAAACAACATTATGACCCCAACGCTATACTTACACACTGCTCCCTCCCAATTATTGACCATAACTGCCGGTTCGATTCCCGTCGATAATTATTAGTGTTCAGTCCAAACATATGAGCACTGCTCGACATAAATTACTCGGGTCTTTGGGCGTTTTCTTTAATTGGTGATTTGAACTCACTGTCCCTGCGTCGTATTGCCGCTGATGTATCTACAAGTGTTATAATGAAAGTTACACATAACACATAGCAATATTGATAGTATAAATGAATTTTAATAGGCTCCTTATTTGCCTCATAAGATAGGTACTTTCTTGTGTGACGATTTAATAACATCTATATATTGGTAATGCACAGGATGTAGTTATGTTGATCAAATATTAAGCCTAGCCTATTATTAAATTTGATTATTGCATGAAAAATCAATGGAACCGATCTCACACAAAAGTGCAAGTGCTCTGACAATATTTTATTATTTTATTCATTGACAATAAATCTGCAGAGTCACATTTACGATTAGCATACAAAATGTTGCTTAAAACGTACTGAATAACTCTTGCCTTGAAAAGTTTTAGGTTAATCGAATAAACTATAATTATTCAAATCATTTCTTACATATTACATACATATGATAATGTACACATAATCAATATTGACTTATTACTTACCAATGCGAGCAGTACTGTCTAAGGCGTAATGACACTGACGGCCCGAACAATAAAAACCACCGAACGGCACGACAACATGTACAGGGCTCGCCAGCGTTCGGTGCACGCGGAGCGTACATGGCCGGTGATGATAGGAATTATAATAATTGTCTAAGCGGCGGCGGGGGCGGGGCCAAATGACAATCACGCGCGACCTAATGAGCGGGTGCGCGCGCGCATAGAACACAGGTGGCGAGCGGGGACGTCGCGCGCGACGATATCGATGTCGATAATGTGTGTGGCTACAGGAATGTAAGCTATTTTTGGGTTACACACCAAGGAAGTAAGGGGGACATGTACAGTTGACGTCAAGACGGTACCTGCAAATCTGGCAAAAATGATCAATTTTCAATATAGCGAATAAAACTGTTTAATATTATATTTAAATAAGTATTATAAGTAAGTTAATATTATATTTAAATATGTGATATAAGAATAGATACGAAGAAATGGATTTAGCACTATATAAACTTTATTTAAAGGAATTGGTCAAAATTGTCAAATCAATAAATTTAATGCTAAATTTCACCGCATCTATTTAGATGCCTTCTCTTGCGTTTTTTTACCAAATATAGGACTACAGTAGGATATAAATAAAAATTAATTTAATCACAACTTTCTATTAATATAAGATACATCATGTAACGTTAAACTAACATAACATTTGTGATCCGCGAGGCGGTAGCCAGACGAATGTAGTATATTCCACTATAGAATAGGTGGTATGTCTGTATATTGTCATACATCGGACACATTTCTAGTCTACGAGCCGTCACTACAAAAATTAAACTAGAAAAATTTAATATTGCTCGAAACGGGATTTGAACCCAGGACCTAACTATCGGTAGTCGCTCTTGCAATGAACACGAGCAACGAGACTTTCACATATAAATTTAAATAAACTTTAAAATGTTATTGATATAAATTATAATATTCTTGTGCAATGCATCGATATCGATACATCAACAACTCTACACACGCCATGTATTGTCTCTCCAGAAACATCGTTATACTTTCAACTGAGCTCGATACGTTTCACCTCTGCCGCGTTTATATAACAAAACATAATAATTATTTTATTTTTGTGACATTAATCACACACTGCTATTTGGAGTTTGATTTCCAAATGGGTATTAGACACGGAATGGCGGCACGAAAATATCATTATCGTACCGCCATTGCAATGTCAAGTAAGAGCACTTAGTTACAGCTGATTATTGTGTCATTAAATTTGGTACGAAAGTTATTGAATCTATTCGTATATACATTTTCTCTATATAGAAAGTTACAAATAAATAGGACGTTGTCTTGTGTGGCTGTTAACATCCTCCGGCGAATGTGCCCAACCCTAAATAAGACGATTATTGTTAAATAGTCTGCATAAAGAATACAATGTATAATTTTTTTGTATCAGTATATAAAGATTACCTACATAAAATATTATCGATACCTTGTTATTCTCTACTCTCGCGTGTTTATTATATTAGTTATATATACTCCTATGTTACATATAGATAGCATAATGTAAAAAACAAAAAATATAATCGTGATGTTAATTCATAAATCTGACGTTCATCACAAGAACGCAGCGTTTTGAACAGTGTAGAGACGGTAGAGTCATCACTACTGGCACTATGTTCGATTAAACAGAGTATGACAGACAGGTCTAGACAAGGCTACTTAAGTGCTATTACAATTAATTGATTTTATCAATGTCAAATGATTAAAGCGCTTTTAGTGGTGGAGCCGATACTCTATGTATTAATATTAAATATTTCACGAGAATAAAACACGGAAACGAAAATATTCACATGCAAAAATATTATTGCCAACATTTAAGGATAGAGAAAAGCTTAAAATTACGCCTATAGTAGTTTTTGAAAAGGAATTAAAAACGTTATGTTACATGTTAGTTATGTTTACGTTCCATTATGCATGGTGAGCCTATTGCCATGCACCAGACACAAATTCGAGTAACGAAGTACTTTTATATAATTTATTTAAATATGTATTTGTACCATGTGTTACCATCTGAACTAAATTTATTCATTATTTAATAAATGATTGGCTAATATGTATATGAAAATTGAAGTACTAAAACTTAATAAATAACACACCGCTATAACTATGTTAAAAAATCGGACAATTTGCATTCGAGTCCAGCAAAAAACATTTAAATTATCAACATATTATTGCTCTGTTACATTCACAATCTCACACTAATCTAATTTGAGACACTCTACACGGTATATCCATTAAGTAAAAGACCTTATCGCGTTTTAAATACGGTCGATATTTATTTGTAAATCGGTGGCAGATAACGGAAAATGTCCCCGTTTGTCGCAACAGTGGGCGTGGTGGTCCACTAAGACAAAGCCTTCACAAATTTACATCTGCCGCGTGTGCCAACTTTACGGCCAGAGACATAAGGTGGTAATTCGCTTGTTCGCTATGTAAATGTAACGTGGGTGAAGCCTAGAGGCGAGAGGTAAGTGGACGGGGCAATTTGGTGCCGCCATTAGAATACGTATGTTCGTATGTCATTAACTAGCTCACCGAGCGTGAATATAAAATGGTTTTACATTGTGATGGGCTTTGTTCTTTTGTCTCGCGGTTTCGTGAGGTGTCTCTGACGACGGGTCAAGGCGAAATTATTCAGATAGCTTCTGATAGCGCGGCTTCCGGTTAAATTCATCTGTAGTTACCTGCGCATTTTGTAACGGTCGTGTCACCAAGTTCGTTGTCAACTCGTCGGCTGTCGTGTCGGTAAATGTCGGTAACCGAATTGCGGTTCAACAATCATTTTTATTATTGTCATTGAAACTTATACAATACAACATTAAGCTATTTCTAACGGATAGCTGCTTTTTCCATTAAATATAACCGTATTTCTATTCGTGTAACAATTTCGTGAAAAATAATAAAAAAATTGAAATGAAATGACGCTTAAAAGAAGAAATATTATGTATCTGTTGAAATAAATAAAGCACTAATCAGTTAATTCATGATAATTATATTTCTTTTAAATTCTTTAGATTTAATAATATCATATGTAAACTTATATTAATAACTTGTTATCTAGGTACGGTTTTAGTTGACGTCCGACAAATTAGTGAGACGCTATAGTGTGTTATTTAAGTTTAAGAATCGTATACATTTGAAAATTTCACACATTAGAAGCTTCTAAAATGGAATCATGGCAAGTACCTATACCGTAGATAATTTAACACCCAGACACGGCAGTATATCGAGGAGCAAGGGCTAGATGCGGTACAAATATTTGTCCTGGTTGTCAATCGAATGCACGACCGGCTTAGCATAGTCCCTTGTTGAGGGGAAATTCTCAAAAAAATAATAGCCATTTTTCAAAAACTATACTTTCAAAGAAGACTTAATTTAATAGTTAATTGCTATAGCGAATTATTCCTATAATTATGGTCGTTTACATATGAGCACAGACACTAAGTCTACCAAATCAATGCAGGTATACTTGCATTTAACAGACGCAATAAACACGTCGTTCGTATAATACAATCGTGCGTAGTATCGTAAATATTACATTCAAATACTCCAGGCAATTATTAGATATCTTAATGGTGTCTTATTTCAAATTCGTGACCTAAACTGCCATATCGCTAACATCTTAGCTGTGTGTGAACACTACGTACGAGGGTATCGAAGCTGTTTCGTATCGTACTGGCCTTTGTCCAGTGCTTAGTGTGGCTCACTAAATATATGTTTCGTTAATATAATATTTGGAGCTGAATATAGATGTCTACCTAAATCATCTACATATAAGCCCGGTTAACGGCAACTCTCACCCTCTATATCATAATGTTACGTATAACTCGAGACATTGGAGTATTAGTGTTACATACCTCAACCTACCTTTTCGGGGATTACAGGCGTGATTGCGCTGCCCACTATTGACTCCTTTGAGGTAATACAGTCATGGTGTTACGTTATTAGAATTAAAAACCACAGTGCAATGTTAACGTAACATCAAGATTGCAATCCCCGAAGAGGTTTGGCAGAAGACTGTAGAACACACTCATATCGTACCAATTACGTTTACGGCCCACAATGGAATAAGTACAATCTTTTACATTGATTCCTTCATTAGGAGAATTATTTACCATGTCGTCATTTCAAATCCTTCTAAATATAACGTATGATGATTTGTTTACAAGGGAAATATAATACATGTTCTTATAGAAATAGGACAGGACTAAGTCAAACCATAAATCTGGAATCAAGGGTATAAGACAGTGGCATAAATGCTTTTACAAAGAGTCCGCGTGTGTAAAATCCATAACGTTCCAACATAATCCATCGTTACTCGAATACGTTTGGTGAAAGCACGCAAAACATTTTATGTATAGTATTCGACACAAACTTCGAGTTGTTCTCAATATGTATGCAATATTCAGTTCTTCAAATATTTAAAACTGCGTGCGCAAGACGATTGCAAGGCATTTTACAACCGGAGTGCACATAAACAAATCGGTTATAAGATAAATTTTATAAGCGAAGTGTGCAAGCTTGATGGGCGTCGCTAAGTGCCCGGCCCGTGCAACAATCCGACATTAAGGCGTAGCGCCATGCAAATGATATTTTCCCGCGCAACGAGCGCAAAAGCGCGCCATAATTATAAGCGCATCAATCAGGCGCGCGCGCAGCCCCGGGGCGGCGGGTAAATGGTTATTAGTCGTGGTTGCGCTTAATATACATGTTATGTAATAATTACTATGTATTACCAATAATACAGTGATGGGTACAGATTTGTTTTTCGGAAAATACGGGCTGGTAAAAAAAATTCGCGTTAAAATTCGCTGTGATTTTTAAGGAAATTTATATGTTTTTTTCCTATACTTTTATTAGTTAATGCCGTGTTTATTACATGGTTTCTACGGGACTTGGAAAATTCATGTATTGATAATTTGACTCCTAAAGCGCTGGTAAATAGAGCTAAATAAAAAAATCCTGTTTCTTTTTCACCTTTATAGCTAATGCTACTTGACCTTAAAACATTGTTTCTACACTTGTAAAGAGCGGCTCATATTAGAAGATGAATCCGAGACTTTCTCCGTGAAAAGTTTATGTTTAATCACAACCAACACAGCTGTAAAGTGTGTAAAGAAATTTAAATTTATGCTCAACATTGCAGTACCAATATTAAAATTTCACCTATTTCATAATATACCATGCACTATCAAACCTTGTTATGTCAGAATCATGCAATACACAACAATGGATTTCATAACATCGATCTATAGAAAAATCTGCAACAGAATGATAATAATAATAATAATAATACATAAGGAAATATCCCAGTGATAAGCTACCTCAATAAACTTTGCAATATTAAGGTTGGTTGTAAAGGCGTGACATTTCTATCGCTCACAGAGTTATTAGTCTACTAGAGGTGACATCTTCATTTTTTATGCTTTCTCTGTCAACCGTGTATTGTATAGACTACTGCGACTTCTGCGACAGATCTTGAATAGGAATGAAGGTACAGGACTTTAGTTAGTGACTAGGAATAGGACTATACTTATAGAATTGCAAGTTTAGAACTATAAATATAGGATTTTAGGTATTAGGAATTAGGTATTAGGCGTAGGCGTAGGTATTAGTAGATATCAGTTAGGTTAATAACTTATTTAATCAAAGCACAATTAGAATGCTTGTATATCTCTTCTATATTTTATATATCATCCTAAATTTGCTTAAAAAGAGATCTACGGTTTATATGGACTTTAATAGTAGTTCACCAAAACTAAAAGATAGTGCAGATTATATAATTCCAGAAAAAACTGATGGACTTTATTTGTCCAACTGTGAGACAAATTTAACGGGACATTTTGCAAATAACACTAGAATATATACTAATAGAAATGGCATATCTGTAATACTTATTTCTATGGCATTACATTTGTACAAGCGACGAAAATGTCAAAGCAATTTTCTATCGATTTATTGCGAACAGCAGTGAAACCGTGTTGGAGGTAATAATGGTGTTATAAATTGTTCGTGAGGACTCATTTTATATGAATTTCGGTTAAAAATTGAACTCGCCATTTATTTCATTTATTATTCATTGTAGACCTGTAGTGAATTCTAATGTAACGCATGCATTCGTCGGTGCAAAGCCGAAAGCGATTGCGATCCGACCAGTTTCCGAAGGCTGTCCGAAATTACTGAGACATGTCTCTGTAATGTACACGAGCCGAGTGGACGTAGGTGTGCGCAGTGAACACACAGCCGCGGGCAGAGTTCGTGCACAGCGTTTAATTATACAGCGGAGGCGTCGGCGCGATAAATACTGGTAAAATGAATAATTGTGAGCGTTTTGTATGAACACATACATGTGTTGATCTCTTTTCACTCCATTAGAAAATGAACATAGCGACATCGCTACTGTTTTGCCCAGAAGTTTACAGTTAACAAAGAAGTGAAATGCTTCCATTACTCACGAATTATTTTATACGTCCCATGAAATATGGGCTAAGCCTATTGTCATTCATACTATTCACAGGGAATTTCAGGCACAAGAACACAGTAATAATGTACTCAATTCCGTGATAACCCAAGACCTCTTACCCAACAAGTCTATCAACGCTTGTTCAATGTTAAATATGACTTATCAAGACGTCTTGATAAAGAAATTATACCTCATTTCATAGATCATTCAACAACGCCACCAGTCGAGCTGATGATTTCAGTATCGGATGGGAGTATAGGTGTTCCGGTGAAACTCATATTTACGTTTCGTTCATAAATGTGTGTACACACATATATCGATTACATCCGCTTGCATATTCAGTGCGCAGACAGCCGCGGGCGAGAACGCACCGCCCGTTCATGCGCAGAGGTGTGGATGTGATAGGTAACAGGGAATACGGAATATTTTGTACAACCTCGTACGCACCGCCGCTGTACGTTAGGGGCAAACACACCGCCTCGGAGAGAAGTGCAGATTTTTACTCCATTTGTGTATGTTTTAGCATTTTTGTTGATTCATAGCAAGAGGACGCTCGAGCATCATCATGAGCCTATGGCAGTGAACTGCTGGACATACTCCTTCCGTGAGGGGTTTTGCCCACAATCCCCACGCTGGGCTTGCGGGTTTGAGAGCGTAGAGCACAGCTTCTAGCATCGCCTGCGCCGCTGCTCATAGACGACCAGAGTTGGCATCGCCTAGGCTTTGTCGCTTTACGATACCCTGCATCCCGGCGCGGGCTCGAGTAATATATCCTCATTGCTGCTTGAAACTCCAGTCAAATGATAATTGAATTAAAGAATAATTGAATATAAAAATAGACTATTAAAAGGCGCTAATATTCTATTGTAATACGATAAAAATCTGAACTACTCACCAAGACGGTTCATGTAAAAGGAACCTAAGGATGCGTATAACATAGTTAATTAAACATAATGTTTCTGTGGTATCGAATATTACACAATAATTGTTAGGCTGAGTATACCGCGTGTGCAAGAGTCACTCGTAGCCGTCAAATGAACGACCGCTAGAGGCACGTTAGCATGGGCGTATCAAAGGACCATAAAACCTCAACAACTGTTAAATTACATTGTCAGTGTTATGTAGGTACCTTATACATGAATATAATGAAAATTTAACCCGCAATAGTCACAATATAAATTGTGCTCAGAACTTGCGTTGGTAGATTCGACCCGCTACGGCGAGATTAATAAAACGTTAAATTTCAATAATATTTGTATCTTTCTTTTATAAATTGAGTAACATAATCTTCGGCGCTGGCCTTGTTCTAGTTCGTAAAATTCAAACAACTTAGGAGCATTATCATTATCTTCATCAGCGTGTCAGAGCGGTAGATATTTATAATCCCAACGCTGGATATTTTGATTCGGAACCGTAGACCACGACTTCGTCTACGCTTCTTCCCGTAGGCGACCAGGGCATGTATTCGTGGCGGAGTAGACTGTCTTCAATTCAATGGCGCTCTTTAGGGGAGGCCTACATCCAGCAGTGGACTGAGATAGCCTATACCACGATCAACCGCTGTCTTGTTTAGTTATCTGCTACGACACTCTGGTATCATCGCATGGGGTCAAGGGATGTATCATTTCTCTGTACCAATAACTTGCATGAATAAATAACTGTATGAATAACTTGCAAGGTGCGCATGTATTCCCATAGGATTTTCCGTCACGCGTTAACTTCGAAACGCCCTATCATTGTAAAGAAAGAGGAACTACGTGACAAAATTTTAAACTAGCGTCCATATTAGCGTGAGTGAATAATTGTCTATAGTAATAAAATATCTCTTGACTTGTAGGTTTAAAACGAGAAATTTCTAAAGATCTTGACAATTATGATATTAACTAAATAACACGAGTCGGAATAATGTGTCGGAATACTGAACAATGTTTATTACCAGCCCATCCATTGGAAGTACAAAATCACCCCCAAGCCTTTGCTAAGGTTTGACGAGTTTTTTCTGTTATCATTATTTTTGCATCATCATAACAAGTCCCTGGCTGTGAGAGCAGTGTGGTAAATATATTTATTTTCACATCGATAACCTGCTACATTCCTTTTGTATATCCTATTGACACAAACAAATGTGGTACGTATTATTTATAGTAATTATCGTGTCAATGAACATTATAAACGCTGGGTATTTTCCTATTAATTTGAATCGAATGTGAAGTCAGTCAGTCAAGTGTGCGGTCAACACAGTGAAGATATTTTGACCGTCGGATGACGCATTCGAATGGTCCTAACAGTGAATTGGCTAAAGCGTTGTCCAATCGATTAGTTTTGGTCACAAATATCAAATGTAATAGTTAAATTTGCGTGTCATAGTCTCTAGACGTCCGCGCCGTTCCGCTGAATTGTGATATGACAATAAGTATGCAACAGGAAATGGTTAAAACATGTCTTAACACGAAACGTCTTTGTAACACATTAAATCATGCGCACACTTCTGAGTCATATCAATTAATTATTTAAGCGTGCCAAGTTTGTGTGGATAAAGATATTTGGCAATCAGTGCTGTCTGCTTACACCATAGGAGTCTTGGTGTAATAAAATATTAAGCGTAATGTTTAAGAAAGACGGCAAATAAAATCGAAAATAGAACATAAATTGTGCAATGTCTCAGAAAGCATTATTTGATTTGTAGACACTGACTCGTAATTCAGTACTATTAATATATTCTATTAAAGTACTTAAAGCTGTTCCTATATTTTAGTGTTAAAATAAAAATGATAATACCTAATGTTCTGGAATATTTCCAAATATTCTAAATTGTTCCTCTGGTGACGGCATGAACTTTTCACACATTTCTCGTACTGATAGTTTGACGTTATTAAAATAATTACGGAGAAAAAATCTGGTTGTTCATCCATGTTACGTTAATTTTCGAGTGAAAATTATTATAAGTGAATTGTTAACATTGAATTTGGTATTTAAGGTATTGTTTGGTGATGAAAGTAATGAAATACCTAGCATTAGATCCAAGTGGTAACTGGTACTCGTATACTTTTGCAAGGTGTCTTATACTGGACTAGAATAAGATCGTTTGTGTCCGTTAGTCTGGTCCTAAATGAGGGTATTCACTGGTGTTATGGTAAAACTAAGATCGGCTGCCAGTTGAAAGGTCCTGTATAATTAAATAGAGCGTATATTGAAATACAATATTATCCTTATAATGTACAGATAGAACTGTCTATGTTGACGGAGATATCAGGCGTGATGTAAAGTTTTATAGACATGTGTATTATTGTACCTAGACGAACAATATTTACAGCGATCGTGTCTTGTATTGACAGGACACTTGACTGTTGTAGTGTTCTTTAACATTTTTTTTTGTTGCCTCGTCCGGCACTTTTGATCGCGATGATTTGACATTATACGCGGACCTATTTGACACCGCGGCGCGTATCAGAAAATCTCCATTAACGACAAGCGGGCGCGGAGAAAAAAGTGACCACAAAAGCCAACTCAATCGTTAATCGCAAGGGTTTCGGCTACTAATGGGGAGCTACGGTGGAACAGGGCGACGAGTGGAGTCGTTTTTTTTACATCGAACGGCGCCACATCACTCGCTGTTTGTAAAGTTTTACATTAAACAAACGTATTTCTACGCTTGTAATCGTCAACGAGGTAGGCAGACGAGCATAGTACACTCCCACATTACTCCAGTTACGTTTAAGTCTCACTACGAAATAATTCGTCATTCTATTGAAATACACTGTCCACTTTTATATTAGCCTTTCTTTGGGTGTTTATGTCCATAATCCTGACGGTGGTTCTACACCTTGGAGCTCGCAGAATACAGTTTCATATGCCGCTGCCGGTAATCGGTGAGGGTGTACGATGCAGCCAAGTCTAGGCAAGCCACGCCATAACGCGATCTGCATACGCCGGGTTTTATCGCTTCTTACAACCCTCTGGTATGTCGGCAAAGGTATCGGAAGATTATTTTCATAAGAATGATTAATTGTATATTTTTTTCAACATGTTACAGGCTCCATTTCACTCTATGTTGATAATAGTAGCTAAATTAATCACTTAAAATTCTATAAATATTGTATTGTAAAGTGCTTAGGGTAATCCACACTAATTGTGCGTCGGAATATTGGTATATGAATATTGCAGCGTGATTTTATAAATGTTATTAGATCTCACACGTGTTATATGCGTTTAAAAAATTTAACCGGAGAATTTTTTTTGTTCGATTCACATCAAGTTTATTTCACCTATAGCATGACAAAATCGTTCTAAAATATTCAAAGTAATATTTTTTAACGCCCAACATCGTCTCCACAGTTACGTTTCCGTCTAGCCGATGTCAGCGGCCATACCCTAATGAACTTCCAAATGGAAGCTGCGTATCAATGCCAATCAGATTTTTATTTATCGTAACCATCAAGAGTTCCTAATGGTGGTAGCCGGCACCGAACGCTGATGATGCTCGCACAATGACCGCAGCAGTTCAAAGGTGTGAATGGTGAGATTAGGAAAGCATACGTCATCACACAAACCCTTTGAATACATTCGCCGCTGAATGTACGGTATAACTGTACTGGAAACAAATCTTTTCGTACTTATCGTACCAAACATGAATGACGTGATGCAAGAATGAGAAATCAGGGCTCGCATCTCGTCATAAGTCAATAACCATTCAAGCGAAACGACACCGAGCGCGGTGTGTTCAAAGACTAATAGGAACAGTCTTATAAGGCTTTCTATGATAACATAAGCGGAAGACAGAGGAGTAAACATACTCCTACGATTCACTAGCCACGTCATAGGTCCCAGCGTACTGTTTGAATCTCTTTAGCCGGATATATTATCTTTAGCAAGTCGCCTCGACAGTATTGTTGGTTGCGGGTGCGCCTGCCGATCGGGAGGTCCCGGGTTCAATTCTTGGGTCGAACACTACAAAATTTTCTAATTTAGATTTTCTAGTAGTAGTGCGGAGTCTGGATATGTGCCCGATGCGTGGCAATAGGCTCACCACCTATTACATAGTGGGACGTAAAGGTAACCGGTGAATCGTGGGAATGTTCTGCATTCTTC
>DWEI01002028.1:0-15216 GCA_018245875.1 Mysoria ambigua | reverse complement strand
CTTCTAATCTCGAAGTGCACAGAGATGTGGTAGCCGGTCATCTTATAGATATATTTTATCTGATAATATTAAATATGACAAATATTAAGAGAACAAGTGATCTGAGCTTCAGATTCAGCTTCCCCTTCCATAGATCCTAACTTCTAATATTAAACCTAACAAAATGTTAGTGTTTAATGATGAAATATCACTTGCTAAAACTGTAAAGATAAAATCGTGGGGAAATATACACATCTTGAAAGTGTTTTATAAGGCTCTCTTAGGGATACTGAGTCTGTCAACTAGGTTTAAGACTAGCCAGCCAGAATGAGGCTATATCCAACTCACAGTGAAAAGAGCTGCGTGACCAAAAGTCGAACGATAAAATGGTCCATATTTATAGACTCATATGTACAAGAAAAATGTAATAATATATAAAAAATATTGAGAGGTTCTGGGTTTAAGTCCCGGGTCGAGCCCTAGACATTGATTATTTTAACTAACATTTTCCAGTAGCAGCTCAAGTCCCGATATGTGCCCGATATATGGCAATAGACTAATCACGTATTCCATAGTGGAACGTAAACGTAACCGGTGAAACGTATACTGTACTACAGCCCGTCTGTTTATTGGGAATTGCAGAAAAATAATAATCATCACTTCAAATACACCCATGAAAACCGTCACCGCCATCAATATATCGCAGTCGACAGCGTGAACATAGCATAGGTCACGCCTAATGCGAGCCACCGCGCCACGTCCTCGGCCCGCCGCGGCCGCCTGCAGATTTCCTACAAAATTAACACATAAACCATTTGATGGCCAAACATGCCCGTATCCTATCTGCGACACATCCATTGACGTCACGCGACCCCAAGTGAACGGCTGTGCGTATACTGAGGCAACTTTACGACCACCATGCAACGAGACACGGGCACTCGTCGATCGTAAACCTGTTCAATACCAATACATGTCGGTACGTCTGTGTGTTTGATTTGTTGATTGATTATTGCATTACAATAGCAACGGTGAATGCGTTGTGTTAATAATTAAATGGCCCGGTAGTCCAGTGGTTCGTGCACGCGACTGCCGACTTGTCGGTGGTCGGTGGTCGGGGGCAACAGACAAAAAAACTTTTTCTAGACGAGCACAAGTTATTTTTTGTGACTGGTTGTGAAAAAAATATTTACAAAAGTATATGTATATGCATTTATGTGAATACCATAATATAGGCTCTGTCATTTCTAAGATCAGTTAACCGTGAGGAAATTGAAAGAATTTCGTGAGTATTTTCATCCACAGTACAAGTTTAAACCATACGCATTATGCGTAAAGTTTTTTCACAATAAACCGACTAGATTCGGACCAATCCAAGATGCTCCGCGAGCTTCCGCCGATCGCAGCGGGGACTATCACAGACCTGTATTGTTAACTTGCCATTATAGTATTTTGTATTGTAATAGTTGTCATTGTGTTTTTGAATATCGCCGGACAGCGCAACTTTTATGAAAATAACGGAGCCTTTCAAAAGGCGCTGAGCTACGAGGGTTTGAATGATATTTTTCCTCCTAAACTACATTTATATTTCGTGTAACTCTCTTTTGTATAATATCGGAGCAATCTGTTGACATCTCGGCGCATTGGTTTCAACCGGTCACCAAGTTAACGGAACAACGTGTCAAACGGGTGTCATTAATGATAAAAATAAAAACATAATGTAGCATAATATCACGCCTGTACTACGTGAAGGGATGGGCAGAGAAGTGTAGACCACTCGCACGTTTCACTTATAATTAAAATAATATCAGTTGGTAAGTAATAAAAGAATCGTAGCGGAGTAAGAATACATTTCCCGATCTCGTGCCGGAATACAGGTTGTGGTTAAAGGCAAATAAACACGGCGTTGGCAGGTCTGTTTACTCAAAAGTTAAATGCCCTTAGCTTTGCGATCCCCGACGCGCAAGCGCGTGGGAATTAAGGGCATAACTTCTCAGGCAAGCACATGTTCAGTAGTGGACAGCAATAGACTGATGTTGGTGATGAAGAGATAATAAACAAAAAACTGTCGATTAATAAAAATACAAGAGAAATAAGGGTAAAATAAGGTATAAAAATATATGTAATATAACATACATACATGGTTACATAAAGACAGACAGACGAGAGGGAAAAATGATGAATTTAACTAAACAAGTAAATGGTTCAATAAGCAAATAAATAAACAGCAATAAGACAGCGCGGACGGACGCGGCGCGCCTCGACCGAGCGCCGATTTTCAGCGCGGCGGTAACCGTATTATCCTTTGGCGCGCAAAAAATATTCCCACAACAGTCGTCCACACAACGAGCGGGTCGATTGTAATTTGTCGATAATTGTGTCGTGAGCTAACGGCGTCGTGGACATCGACGTCGGTTCGCGGAACACGCCGTCACTGAACACCGCTCGCCGAATATGGCGGTCAATTGTGGCGGTTGGATTTTTAAAGGCGGGAACCGTTCGTGATTGAGATTATTATGCGTCTTTACCTTCACACCACATCCTTTGCAGGGTAGGCAAAGTGCAAGAAATACAAAATTTTTATACTTACATCACTCTTTACATAGATACAAGTCCGTTTCATAGCTTTTTCGAACTCACGCATCATTCAGAACTTGACCTATTTCGTCGCGATAAGGTAGCCTTGGCCTTTTATTTTGTAGTAATAATCATTAAAATACCCTCTCGTGGAAACTTAACGGCCGAACTAATACCGTTATGCAAGAGATATGTTTTTATTTAAAGCGGAAATAATAAAAATGAAAGCGCACATTAAATATTTAAATCGCACGAGATTGATCCGTGAGAAAAGTTATTTATAAAGCGTATTTACAGATTGAGTTATATCATAACATATCCTGTTCATATAACCGTAAGTATGATGAGTTTTATTTACTTTTACACGATATATACTTGCTTTTACCTGCCTACTGAACGTAACATCACGCGCGTGATACTTAAAGAGGTAGGCACAAAAATATAGTACAATCCCACGTTTCACTAGTTAGATGGTGAGCCTATTGCTAGAGCCTTACGGAACACTATGAGGAATTTCAAAGCATATATGTTCCCGGAGAAGCAGGTCGAAGTCTAACCAAAAGGCTATCAACGATTTAGTAAAATATCTGAGGCAAATCTTAAGTCCAATTACAATTGAAAGATCAAAGTTTAATTGCTCTCTAGTCGGCACCAAACTGGCCGATTAAGCTCGCAATCGACGTACGAGTCCGAGCATCAGCTGTCCTGCTATACGCGTTCCTCAACAGATGTCTATAAACACCAACGTCCGATTTATTTATTTGTACTCTTTATTTGTATTCCAATAGGCAATGATAGGTACGAGCATAATGATCCTTAAATTCTAAGTAAACCAAAGGCAGCCTCATCGCTATCAGAGCGGTTTCTTCCAGGCTACCTTCAGTTAGAACTGATATGAACAAGTAGTAGGGGTTCGTACAATTAGTAAAATTATAATTAAAAATTAATCTAATTATGATAACTATGATGGTAAATAGATTATGATGGTAAATAGAATATTATGTACAACAGGTATCCAAATAGTAATTTTTATTTTGAGTTTTAAAAGAATCTAAGGTTTGAGCCCGAAGAATATTGTATGAATAATACAAATTGTATGAATAATACAATATTGCATGAAGAATACAAATCATATGGAAATAATAATAATTATTATTATAACGCTACATCTCTTACGGGGTAATAAAAGAGCATCGAGTGCCAAACACTCATTACACCTGACACCTTTTATCTGACGTTCTTCTTTTCTATCCCGTAAAAGACCTGTCGTGATAGAAGAAATGAATAGTATCATAAACTGAAAGAGAACACCCTGTGTTTAACTTCAGTTTTAGGTACTCCAAGTTTCGGAGCTATGCAAGCATGGACAGCGCGGATTCTCTCAGTACCAATGCAAGCAGACTTCAAATAATATTCGTCAGCCCATTTACGCCCACTGCTGGACATAGGCCGCGTCTAAGGAGCACCATTGTTCGCTGTCCCTATATCCGTATCCGGTGCTAACAATCATTGAGCTATTCTCGGTTGCCGAGAGAACAATCTTCTCCTATAATTAACATACGCCAACATGCAGAAACGCCCATGGAAATAATAGGAACGGTCACTCATACGACTTGAGACCGCGCCTACTTTAACTTGACTTGACATACCGTGTGTGATGCACCAGCGCCTCCAGGCGATGGGCACATTAAAACGAACCTTGCGCAGTACGTTCTGCGCCAGCTGAATAATTCCCCAGGGATTGTATTTAATAATGGGTTATACGGAATTAATTACTGAGGCGTGCACCCCACGTCGATCTCCACCGGGCGACGGTAGTGCACTCGTGTGCATTTGGCTAGGACTTCGCTCGTGTTGTTGGTGCGGTGAGACGACTGCGTCGGATTGGTTAGATCGTGTTTCTATCAAACCAATACAAAGCTAGAGGGTGATGAAAATATACTGTCATCTGCCCGCAGATGCATACCCATGCGATGTTGTTACGTTTGTAATTTCATGCCTGCAATCCCCGAAGAGGTAGGCAGAGGAATGCAGAACACTCCCACGTTTCACCAGGTACGATTACGTCCCACTAAGAAATAGGTGGTGAGTCTATTCCCATTCGCCGGACACATATCCAGACTCCGAACTACCACTACAAAATCATTGTAAAATTTAGTAGAGCCCGACACGGGAATCGAACTCGGTAAGTCCCGAACGGCAGTCGTACTTGCAACCAACACGACCAACGAGGCAGTTACGTTACGTTTTGTTACGTATGCAATTAACCTCATACGTGCCTGATGTTTCATAAATAAGATGACTGATATCTTGCTTAAACGTGAGTTTAATCATTATGAAAACACTACTTGCTAATTCTGATTTCGTTCGCACGGAAAGTTAATACTTTCTTGTCATACTCCAACTTTTTTAAGGATAAATAAAATGAGCTATCCGAATAGCCTTCGAATCCCCACAGATCGGTATTGCGAAATAATTTTCAAAATGAAAACGTGACGCAGCGTTACTTTCGTATTCATAGAACTTTTTTCTCATTGAAGTGTATACAAAAGTCGCCTGGAGACGAAAGCTCCGAACGTGCAGCTGGAGTTAAACATCCGTTTTTACATGCAAAATGCACATGCAGCCGTGCAGCAATATCCCACTAAATGAAGGGTCATTACAAGATCGCACCGTTGAAATCTCAATCCTAATAGTTTACGCATTCGCATCGGTATACGATACGACCGGCAATAAAAATAAATTTACTTAACGACCCTATAAAAAAATAGCGTTTCCCTCGATCTAATCAAATGACACTACGCGTTGTCGACTTTTACACCGGCCAAGTAAAAGTCGTAAATGATTTATCGAGTTCTAAATTCATCGATAGCCAGCTAACATGGAACAGCACTATCGCGCGCGATAGTGATGTGCATATTACTTGGTACTAAAAGATTTTTTCAATTGTATTGCATTTAATTTTTATGGCTGCCTGTACGTTACTTATGTGTTGTTTTTTTTTCAACTTAACTTGACAACTGTCATATAGACGGGAGTCATAAGTGGTATTTGAGATAAATTCGTTTTGAGATCGACTTAATTGTAATGTAATGCTCACAATACCGTTGTTGTGTGCTGTGGATTTCATATTCAGGACCTAATATATTTTTAAAAATGCATTCGCCTATTTTGATTCTGTGCTCGTTCGTCTTTCTTTTTGGTTTCTATGGACCGCTGAAAATGAAGATGTTGTACCGGAAAGTATGAAATGTGATGTTACAGTTGGTATTTGAAACATCCACGCTCAAATCAGTACAAGCTTAAACCAAGCAAAGCACAAAAAGCTCTTTTCCTGTAAAATACAAAGCGCGAGTTTCGATATGACGAGCAATCATCATATTGTAGAAAATTACACTTTTGCGGTCGTAAGGAAATTTTAAAGTTTGAAGCATCAGAATATAAAATAAAATCATTATAAAAATCAACATCGCAGTGATATTCATTACCTAACACGACATTATAGTAATAATAATGTAAAACAGAAAATTTCACACGAGAATTAAATACGCGTAGAAATTATACATCTATCTCATTAGGTGCGAAATGAATAAAACATTTGTTGCTGCCAGTTGGCGCCAACCCAATGCCCACATAATAATATTTATCGATAACTTTCACCGATTTAATATTCACAACACCAATGCTAGTGATGCTTTCTGCGTAAGGATATTAATATGGAAATTGGTCTTATATATTTATTTCACTTTGAACTTTCAACTTTCCAACTGTTAATGCCATTGTGTAATAAAATTACTATGATAGTATTTTTTTTCTTTTTTATTGTTATTTGCAAACAGCAATTCGGATACTCTATTGAGATGATGAAAATGGGATGCGCACAAGATATTTGGTTCTGTCTGCCTACTCTATACAGGATCTAGTGTAATGATTAAACAACAATGACAATATCCTAAACGTTCCAACAAATTGTTATGGTTCAGTGTGAAACATGTGCGCGATGGTATGAACGTGGTCAGGTCAGGCAGCTTTTTGAATTGGAGAATAGAATTAAATAAAATAAAGACAAAGTCGTTTCTTAATGTGGTTCAAACAATATAAATATAAAATACATACGTAAGCAACATTGTTTCTTTCAATTCCATTAAACCGTTATAATGACGTAAGAAATCGTTATTCAAGTTAGTGTTTCCACGTGACATTTAAAAATAATTAGAAATATCTCAATATTTATAATTTGTGTACAAAAAACCTATTTAAATTTGAAAATATATAACGCATGTTGTAAATAGACAGTAACGTTTCTCATTCATGGTGTTTAATTTTATTTAGAACAAAAATGATTATGATAGTGAGATCTCTAGAATAATGTAAATATTTGACAATAGATGGCGTTAAATCTATTTGTGTTCAAAACTAAACTATTTTTCAAGTTGTGTTTTTAATGCATTCAATATATCAGAAAAGCTAATGTAGTTTTAAACTAATTTTTAACATCACATCTGTAGACTCCGAAGAGGTAGGTAGAGGAGTGTAGTACTTTACCAAATAATTTTCTTTTTTGAATTAATAATGTTATTGTGACATACACACATGTACGAGTGTTTGTGAATCAAGTGGGACATGACACAAAAATGACAAGTTTTCAATTATTGGTCAAGTGCAATGTCAGATCAGAGAATCATTTCCTTTTTCTTCTTTAAATACGGCACTGACATACTTTGAATAATCCAATTTTAAACATTCTTTATGTTTTGAACATACAAGTAGAGCTGTCTATTAGAGTGATTAGTTCGTGACAAATTCGTACAGTCGATTATCGAAGGCGAATAACTGAATTAATTATGTCACGCTCCGACGAAAACTAACGCATGACATGGTTTCTTTTCCTATAGGCGATGTATTCTGTAATCATACTAGTGATTTGACATATTCACCAACACAAAGAAAAAAATAAGAGGGTCAAATTATTGTATCTTAAGTGCGATATTTCTGTGACTGTCCTCAGGCGGTATTGAGTTCGATTTCTATGCTGCACCTATCCACAAACGTTGGTCTGGTTAATTAGTTTTTTGATTCATATTTTGTATCTGGATGTGAAATTGTTATCAGCATAAATAGATATCAGTATGAACCCATTTATCATGCCTTTATTTTGCTGGACAATAATGTACTTTTAATATGAAAAGGGGCAAGGGTATAACATGCGACGCTAGTAAAATTCGGGTTCAGAATAGACTTCACTCACTTTAGTGTGTATAAGAATGGGTATCTCTAAGAATACAAATACATTTAGAAATTTATGCAACTTAGGTTCCAGCATTCACCTGTTGTATTATACATTTATTAAGTCTTTGCCTCGAATGCCTCGTTGGTCTTGTTGGTGGACTGCGATCGGGAGGTCCCGGGTTCGATTCCAGGGTCGAACATTACAAAATGTTCTAATTTAGTTTTTCTAGTAGTGGTTCGGAGTCTGGATATGTGCTCCATGCATGGCAATAGGTTCACCAGCTATTCCATGGTGGGAAGTAAATGTGACTGGTGAAACCTGGGTGCGTTCAGCATTCCACCGCCTACCTCTTCAGGGGTTACAGGCATAAAACTACGGTATTTATCAAGTCATTCAACTGTTCGGTGTTCATAACACAACCCTAGTGTGACGTCACAGGGCGGTGCGTCCAGTATCCAAGTACCTAATATTATAATTACATACAATTCGTCACAGAATAATGGAGGCTCGTGAAAGATGAATATATAATACATTAAGTATCACCTATGCGCACAAGCGTCTCGTCTCTCAGCGCTGATACTAAATATATCTCGGCGCTCGATCTCGAAACGTAATATAAGGTAATATTATTAGCTATCTCGTCTCCCTGTCCTTTTTTTCCCTTTCCACGTCTCGCCGATACGCGGCGAGATCGTAATATGACGAGTTTAATGACTATAAGCCTGTTTTAATAATAATACTAAAACAAAAAAAAAACATGTACGCGTGCTGGGAACCTGTGGTGCCTCGGGAGTGTATCCAGTTGCGCGTACTTTTTATTCAGCTAGAGCGGTTCGGTCTAGTGTAGACTTGTAGGGTAGTCTCGTTTGATAGCGAGCTAGACTTGTAGATCAGACCTTGTCTGAGCCCTCTTAATCCGTAAGTTTCTTTATACAAATTCATCAATTAACGTCTGCAGCGCTATAACTTGTTTTGGCCATCTCATTGCCGCTACCGATACTCTTATGGTTTTGCAAATTGTAAATTAATAAAATGAAATATCTAGAGAATTTTATTGCCTGTCTAGCAGTTGTAAGCGCGACTAACACACAGTAGGTTTTGGGTTCGAACATTCGGGAAAATAAGTTAATCAATCCACATATACGAAAAATATCGGGCGATTTCATTAGGTGTTTCCGTCATGAAATTGGTTAAGATTTATACATGGAGCATATCTCCATATATTGTATGTTTAAGGTCTCAGCGATGGATGAACGGAAAGATGGATTAGCCATCCGATTAGCGTGTTCAATCGTGGACTGGCCCGTTAGCTCAGTGATCACTGAACCTGAATGCTGAGCCGAGAATAGTAGGTTCGACTCCGGCTAAAGTAATTTTGCGTGACGTTCACAAATATTCCGTGTTTAAGTTTAAAAAAATATATATGTACATAAATACACATTTATATCTATTTATGTAGTTTATCCGTCGTCTGGCCACCGTAACTGCGACTGTCTACGTACGGTTCATGTGTCCGTGTGTGGAGTTGTCCGGAGATATTTATCGTTATTTATTTATCAATAATCCACTCACGCCTCGACGCTTGCGTACGCGTAATGCGCATTTCTGTTTTATAATACGAATTCATCTGTTCACCGTTTATGGCTTGATTGAATCATGCCTCAGAAATTGATTTACGTTGATTTAAACACAAGAAACATAATGGCATATAAGTGGTATTGAGTGTAAGATATGGAGATGTGACTTCGATATTGCCCGCTCCTGTGAATGGCGGCAGAATGGTTTTGTACAGATGGCGGCACTGTCTCGCAGGTCTAGATGGCAGCACCATCGTTTTGGACAACATGTTTCTCAAATTATTCTATGTATTTTCACATTATATTCTACATATACGCACATTTTTTTGAAACAACAAGTTTTCACGTTCACCATGAGTTAACTTGTGGATAGGATAACTTCAATAGACATTAAGTTGAATTTGTAAAATAATAATATTATTTTATTCTTATTTTCTCAAATGATGGGGATTTGCGTTAAAAGGATGTTCGACGTAAGATTAACTGATTCGGTCATTACAACTATGATTGACCTTTGTCATTATGTATGTAACATAAAATTATACTTAATTAAAGACATAGCTAACTGACTAGGAACGTTAATTTACTGCGCAGCTAAAGCGGTATTTTGCTACCCAGTAATAATTAATAATAATAGTCTCTAGTAAATATTTATGCAAATAACTATGACATTTCTGCCCTCTGCAAAGCTCTGTGAGTCGCGTCTGAGGGAAATTCCTCTCATATCCGGTACAAAACGTTTTTAACAAAACCTTAATTCAAAATCATTACCGTCGGAAATCAAAACTTACCGCACGACACTTACGGGATTGGCAGAGAGTATCGAGCGCTAAATAATACAAATAATCAATTGACTAAATCTTTATTCAATATATGTAGGTAATTATTATAGATATTATTGACTCGGTATAATACACCATGCGAATAAATTAGCATTACTCGACTTGGCTCTCCAAATAAGAGATGTTAAGAGTTATTATTAAAATTGGAAATAAATAATCATAAGGTGGAGGGCAGCGTTCAACGGACAAATGACACGAGACCCGTTTGGTATTTATGTATATGGAAGATGCTTTTATGGAGACATAGTGATCTTTGACACCGGTGTTAATGTACGATTTGAAGCTTCGCTCTACACGACATCCATTGAGATTTGGTCACGAAGAATCCTGTTACAATCGATAACTAAGCAAGCAATGTATACGTATGTATTATTTATTAACACAAAGTTATTGAATGTAACGGTAACTATGGGACCTTGAATGTGACTGCGATGGTGAAATAAAAAAAAATACTTATTTAATTAAATTATCATGATCATAGGTCATTAAGCATAGCGCTGCCCTGGACTGCTGGGCCACAGTCGAAATTGTCAAAAGCATACTGCTCATAATTCCCCGAAAGGGTAGACAGAGTAGGTACCCTCCCACGATACACCAGTCATGTCATATACTGCCCCATAGAATAGGGAATAAGCCCATTGTCATATTGTCATAATTTACTTCAGTTCAGTTTAATTTTTTTATTTAGAAGAACCCAATAGTGCTTGAACTGGGAATCGATACAAAATCTTTCGCTTTGTAATCACGCTTGCAACCCAACCACTGAACTAACAAGGCAGCGATAAAGTACAAAATATAAAAACAATAAGCAATAGTGACCGCTTATTACTAAATGTCATTAAACATTCATTCATTTTCAAAAACTAAACCCGCGATTAGAACCAACTCGTTTCGCAGTGTGACATATCGTTACCGATACGCGAACGCCACTGATCAATAAACGCAAACCATTTACAACCTCGTGACTCGTTCTAAGTGCCCTCGTGTTCCCAACACGCGTTAGTAAATGTAGTAAATTACTCAGGTCTGTTAAGAAATTGTTAAAATAAGACCCGAAGGATATTAACAGTTCAGTGAGTTTTGAGGCAACTTTTAATTAGTTGGCCGCAAAATAAACAACCGTGCAATCATGGGCGCATGAGCATCGGGCATGCTGGTTAAATTCCTTTTCATTTTTTAAATTCCATAGTTAGGGTTCCGTTCTGCCATTGATAAAACTATTAAGCGGTATTTTAATTAACTCAACTGTATTTCAGTTGAAAAAAATTATAATTACATTTAATTTTAGATTCACATTTTGGTTACGAACTAAATTAGATAAAGTTCACTAACCATTACATAAATAAAACATTATACATGATTGAATAAAATTTATAGCAGTGTAATATAAAATGATCATCGTCAAACATTTTGTTGCTCTAATATTGGACTGTCTTCTCTTTGAAATAATAAAAATGGTTTACGATTGTTATTAAAGAAAGAAAGAAAGAAAGAAAGAAAGAAAGAAAGAAAGACAGAAAGAAAGACAGAAAGATAAATAAAATAAAATAAATGTGTACGGAACAGTCACGTAAAAGCCCAACGGTCACTTTGTCAGTTTCTTTTACAAGTCAAATGCAGCAATTGATATTTTGAATTTCATATGCTAGGCGCGCAATAAAATGTATATGATAGGTTATTTTAAACTTTCATTATGACTTAAACCCTTGGTTCTTTTAATTTTCGAAAAATTGTAAGAGAATAAGTTGAAATAACAATAAATTATGGATGAATTAAAATAAATATCTTGTAACGTCTTCCCAAACGACCGTCTCATCCTACAGTTGGTTGATAGAGATTTTCGGTAAGAGACGGAAGTTAAACTACTTATATAATTATAACTACGACATTACAAATAAAAGTATACTCCTTTATTAGTTTTTCAAGAAGTACTCATGTCATCTCACAAATTTCGGACATCAAACTCATGACCACGGCCTCACTTGATATGTTCGCTAACCAATTACTCTGTATCAGTGAGATGAATATGCAATAGTTAATTCAATTGGCTCAGGATAATTTGTGGTGTGTCCGGGCCTATCCCGGGATTCCGGGATTCATGCATAGCAGTAAATTTTCCTATAAATATTATTATATGAATGGCTGTGAAAACACACTGCCCTGAAAGCATCGTAATGTAAAGCGCAGACACATCCTAAGATCAACCTCGGTTACCTAAGAAAACCCTTTTAATACTCTAGGTTATAGGTCAGTTCAATTTGCATCTGGTTTCAACCGGTTTTCTTTTACATAATTGTCTTGGAATGCGTGTTGTGTGAGATATCCATTGTTTATTATAGTACTGGCAGCGATTTAGCTACTGTTTTTTTGTCTCTTTCTTTCAAAGTGCATAGTTTTTGAGAAAAAAGGGACAAAGCGTTTTACTATTGTTAAGAAGTAAAAATGAAATGTGATATACGTTGAATTTCGGCGAATTTTATGATTACTTCATTTCTCGTTTGATACCTATCGAGTAATTCGACATTGAAGTCATAAGCATGGGTCCAGTGGTAGAATGTTGGCCTCCCACGCGGCTGGTTCGTAACCAGCTGATACATTGACGACGCGCCATTACATGTATTTTCATATATTTTTAAACATTTCTTTCATCGTTCCATTTACGTATTAAATTGTTTTGATTATCGCCAAACGATTTTACTGCTAAATTCTGTTTCAATTTTTCTCGTTCCGTCATTGAAGTTCACATAGCATGGCTATGCTTTGAAACGGATATAGATCTTCTATTCAATAAAGTTTTACTTCCCAAAAAGGCACATGGCAGAAAATTGGGAAGGAAAAAATCATTTTCAATTTTCTACGTAAGAAGAACGTACCCAATAACATTGAAAGCATCAATTCTATGCTTTTATTTTTGCCATAAGCCCACAATACTCGTAAGAATTCCGCTCGTAATCGTACCGATGTCCAGTATCGGTCCACAAGTTATGCTTAAGGACTATCGGGGCGCATTAAATACATTGTTGCAATACAATTAAGCGCATGTGTTTGTTTTCTATACGATATTTTTAATAGATATCAATATTTAATGGTCACTTAGCAGTAGTCGGCCGTGTTTTTCCATCGTTAAAGCTATTTAGGTAATATTTTATTCCACTTGCATTTTTATGGGCAATTTGCGCGTAGGTAGATAAGCGTTTGTATTGTTAAGCGCTTTTGTCGTTCCATTTGTGGAATTCGAAATTCAAATGCTGTGGGTATTTTTTGATGGTAACAGTTTTAATTTGATTTAAACATATGAAAAAACATGACAGAGGACGTTAATATAAAATGTAAGGACGCATAAAATATTGAAGAATTAGATCACACAAAGTTTTTACGCATAATAATTGTATCTGATAACTATTGTCGACAAAAATCTTACATGGGAAGCATACAATGTGCAGCAAAAGTGAACTTGCAGTAAATTAGACAGTTGGTTTTAGCTCTGAGCAGCAGTTAGCATCAGCATATTGTAGTCCACAGCTGGAAATACGCTTCAGGAGTTATGCCCTCGCTGGGCAAACAGGTCGATGATTGGGTCCACGATACAAGGAAAAATACGTGGTTTACCTGTTAGAGAATACTGAATCATATCAGTTGAATTATATATTTTAATAAGATTATATGCTACACGTGAATATACATGAATAGTGTATATTGCGCTAATAAGCTGTGAAATGGTTTAGTGAATAAAAATTACGTTCGAATTTTCTGGAAAATAAAAACATAAACTCATCGGAAGTGTCGGATTAAAAAAAAGAATATAATATAAATACCTTCCAACGGTTTTGAAGTGGTAGCGATCTGTAACGAAACAAACATAGATCTATATTGTGTATTCATTACAAACAATAATTTACATAGTTTTACGCCTGTAATCCTTAGCAGTGCAGGCAGAGGAATGCAGAACACTCCCACATTTCACCAGTTACGTTTACGAGGCACTGGGTACATATCCAGACTCTGTTAAAGTAATTTATATGTGATAATTATAAATTAATTTTAATAAATAAAAATGACAATGTATTTTTCTATTAAGCAGTAAAACAGCCCATCATAAACAGGTACCGTCAGAAAATTGGATGGATTGGATTTAAATTTTTTGATATGTCATTTAAAAGTACTCCTGTGGCTGTTGACCTTACACTTGACGTGTATCAGGCAAAACGACTGTAGCGTTGACGTTTTGCATCGATAGTCACCCCATGTGTTTTTAACAAATATGCCAAAGAAAAAACGACTTTGTACACATTGACATAACAGTGAAATCTCCACATATATACATGTTCCCCATGCAATCGTGTGTTTATAAACAAAAATCAGCCTTGTAACAATCGCGTTAAGGTCGAAATAGTTTCGTACATCCGGAGTAAGTGATGTACAGATAATATTAGATAATACATAATATATTTTGCAAAATATGCGTGTAACTATCTACCTGACGTTTGTGAGGTTTTTTTAGAAATAAAATGTTATGACTACTATTATCACGGGTTTTTCTTTGAATCTGTAGCGCTGTCATTCATTTTAAAATTATTAAAAAAAATCTAATTTAGTTTCCTATCACGCTAATAATGTAAAATACAAATTTTGGCGAACATTTATGTTACATTTATACGAATAGCACTTTATAAGTTTTCAGTTAAGACACAGTTATGTTATACATACATCGAAAACTAAAATTTTGTAATTGTAGCAGCAATTCAACACAACCTGTGCATTGGAAGTTACACAGCTAATAGAGCAACTATTGTTTGACATATGAACACGAACACGTTCAGAGGTAAAAGTTTAATGAATTACGATCGAATTTCGATCACTAAGTACTCGATTACTTAAAAATATTATATTTTAAACGACAAAACACAAAATTCATAAGAAAAAATCATTAGAAATTGATTTTATAAAAGAAAACGTATTATTTAATAAAACCTAACTTCACGCCTGTAATCCCCGAAGGGGTAGGCAGAGGAAT